>CASHTH010003762.1:0-25971 GCA_030341885.1 Geodia barretti
AGAAGAAAAAAGGAGATCCCAAAATTTAACGTTTGTGTGTCTGTACATTTTTGACAGTGCAGATCCGAATGCCAGGGTCCACTGCAACATGCCATTAGCTGGCAGCGACGTGCTAGCTCCGATCGTTACTGCTATCTCTGGAGACCATCTCAGCCGAGCCCTGTCGTCCGCGGTAGTACATATTGAATTGAAACGAGAACACGAAGTCTTGCTCAGATTCTCGCAGCTTTTGAAGGGAAACGTAGTGGTGTGGGGCATTGGCTAGAGCCTGCATGGTGAAAGGCCTTATATGCTGGAATACCAGTGGACAGAAGCAAAGTGTCATATTAGTGTAGTGTCCTCATTTCAGGGTGAATTGCCATGCAAGAACTGTCTTGGTGAACGCACAGTGTCCTTGTAGGAGGTGTCTCATTTCAGTGAATTGCATGCAAGAACTGTTCTTCGGGAAAGAAAAGGTTTCTTATTTGATGAAGGGTCCTCGATTTCAGGTTGAGACCTTGCAGGCAAGAACTGTTCTTGGAAAGAAAGGGTGTTCTATTAGAGAGGTCGTCCTCATGTCAGGGGTTGAATTGCATGCATGAACATGTTCTTGGGGAAAGAAAAGTGTCCTCTAGACAGGTCCTCATTTCAGGAGTGTCCTTACTCATTACAGAGAGGTTTCCAAGTTATTCATTTTCCTCCGCTTCCCTCTCCTGCACACTAAGGCTACTGAGGATCTCAGGTTTGGCACACGTCGCCGATGAGACTCGTGGAAGACACAGAGCACGGGGATCCTCTCTCCCTCGCCTGGCTGTCCACAGACTCGACCTCGTTTACTCACTGCCGCTAAAGACACACCTCGTCCCTGCGGCCTGTGCGGGATCCTAAACAGCGACCTCTTCCTCGGAGAGAAGTAATGTTATAGATAGTATACTATCAGCTGTAGCCACTTCTTTCTCATTGCATGACCTCTCTCTCGTTTGAGGGAGATCCTAAGGTTACAGATGCATGTATATAGCGCTAAATTACAAAATGTTGCTGAAAGCATAGAACCAAACAATCGCGACAGTGAAAGAAATGCAATTGGTGTTCCATGTTGTAGTAAAAATTTTGAATTAGCCCATGTAACCTGCTATGAGAAGTGCTCGCACACACAATTACGTTCTCCATGACATATAACTATAGTATGTGTTTGATCTTTAGCACCATTAGGTTTGCATGTCCTCCCTACAATAGGCAATCATTATAATCCAACAATGTTCTCTTTTCTGTCCTCTCTCGTTGTTCTCTGCGTCTGCAGGTGTGTAATCGAGCTACCGCCACTCTCAGTGATATTATGAGGTCACTGGTGTCCAGACCCGCCATGGATCAGTCACCTGCTCGTTTGAATGTCATGTGACATGTACTCCCTGTTAGGGGCGGGGTTCCGCTCATGAGGAACCTGCTGAACCGTTAAAGTGATATATTATAATTGCTCCCACTCAGGCCACCCTATTCTTTCCATCACTGTCACTCTCCACTATAGTCAGGTATTCAGATAGTTTAAGTGGCCTGCCCGTCCTCCCTTGCTTGATAAAGGTACAAACAAACATTTAGGCCACCCTATTCTTTCACTCACTCGCCAGCTATAGTCAAGGTATTCCGGATAGTTAGTTGGCCCGCCCTTCCCTCCACTTGCTTGCTAAAGGTACGAAAACGTTTAGCCAACCCTATTCTTGCACTGCACACTCCAGCTATAGATCAGGTATTCATGATTGTTGGTTGGCCTGTCCTTCCCCCCACTTGCTGCTAAAAGTACAAGAAAATTTTAGGAGGCCCCCTATTTTGTCACTGCACGACGGCCAGCTATATCAATCTCTTCAGGGATGGTTGGTTTGGCCTGTGCTTCTCCCTCCAATTGTTTTGCAAAAGTAACGAACAATTTAGGCACCCATTCTTCACTGCACACTCCAGCTATAGTCCAAGGTATTCGAATGTTGATTGCCCCTTCCTTCCCCCAATTGCTTGCTAAAAGTACAAACAATTTAGCCACCCTATTCTTCACTGCACACTCTCTATAGTCAAGCTACTCAGGATTGTCGTCTGTCCTGTCCACCCCACTGCTTGCTAAAAGTACGAACAATTTACGCCACCCTATTCTTTCAACTGCAAACTCCCGCTATATTCAGCTATTCAGATTTTCTGATTGGCCTGTCCTTCCCTCCACTTGCTTACAAAAGTACGAAATTTTAGGCCACCCTATTCTATCACAATACTGGAAAAAACACTCTACTAAACTCTCAGCACTTCCAACACGTCAGACGATCCATTTGCAACCTTGCACCAAAGCCTCGACAACAACCTGTCGAAACCACACGCAACTCTCAGAAGCCACCCAGTGGTTCCGCAGACTTGCGGAGCCAGATTCTCCGTCAGAGTGAGTAAAATTTTTGAATTCTAACCATATCTGAAATAAATTTTGCAGTTATGGTGGAAACTACTGGTGTCATTTCGCCACGACAATTCTCGCTCCGTACGTGTCAGTCAGTGACGTCTGTGACATCATGTGATCTAGCTCCATGACCTCATCTGTAGATGTAATTGGCTACAGGTGGTGACTGAAGAGCTCTATGGGTAGAACGTTCGACTCGTGCCTGGAACACGCCGCATCTCTGAACAGATCTTCTCAAACTTTTGTTCCGAGAAAGCCTCTCTGTTCACCGATACTTCGGAACAGAACATCTGGAACTTTCTAAAGGTGCAGTATATACAAAAACTTACCAATTACATTAAATTTCCATTATGAATTTATTCTTAGGTGACCTTTGAACCAGACACTCGCCGGCAGTATCTCTGTCTCCTTGGTTACGACACGGAGGAACTAGATCAAAAGGTGCCGGTTTGGACCTAATTCACAAAACTAAGTCCTTGATTGTGTCGTTTGCAGCTGTCGAGATTTCGGTCGGGCGCCATAGCGACAGGATCGGGGGCGGGGCCAATTGACCCCAGTGACCTTTCTCAGCGTCTCTCGTCTCTTCCTCTGGAAGGACGAGGGAGGAGGAGGGGAGAGTGCGCCTATATTGGAGCTTCAAAGGTTTGCTGCTAATACAGTGAACTCCTCTAATCCAGACACCAATGGGACAGAAGAAAGTGTCCATATTAGTGAGGTCTTATTTCAGGAGTTATTCTACTCATGTAGAAAAGCTCTGTAGCTTCACTCTTGAATCAAAACTCTCTCCACAGATGATACTGGAGGAGATGGTGTCTTTGACAACATTATCACCAGCCAAACTCAGCCCCATAAACCAACCTCTTCTCCCAAGAAGCCTCTTTCAATTGCCACCACTGATGGTAGGGTAACAATCAATTTCCACCATGAACTAAATTAATGTTTTGATCGTTTGTTGTTTCATTTGCAGACGTCGATGGAGCTCTGTCGAAGGCTTTGCTGGTCGGGAATTTCGAGGCTGCTGTTGATATTTGCATTGGAGACGGACGAATGGCAAGTTGCACACGTGTTGCAATTTTTGTTTTCACGGACCTCTATGAAGTTCGGTTTTTAGCAACATTTCTTAATTTAGCCCTTACATTTTACTGCCACATTCTTTTCTTCTTTTGCCCTGTATCTTTATTTCAACTTCCCACCTTTCACTCCTCTCTCTCCTCCCTCCCTCCCTCCCTCCCTTCCCCCTCTAGGCTGAAGCTATGGTTCTGGCCATTGCTGGAGGGTCTGATCTTCTTCAAAAGACACAACAAACACTCTTCCAACAGCAAGAAACACAAATTAGTCGCGTAAGAATTTCACTCTCAATGATAGAGCTAAGTAATTTTTTGCATGGAAGAGCTTTTCTTGTTTTTCAGTTGATGTCAGCCATTGTCAATCGGGACTGGACACAGCTGGTGCGAGTCTGTTGCCTTGACAATTGGCGGGAAGTTTTGGCAGCTCTCGTCACTTACGCAGGTCCCGATGAGTTCTCCTCCCTCTGTGGTAAGTTGCGCATGCGCAATTGAAATTGCAAAAAAGGCAGTGTAAAAAGCAACACAACTTTAACACAACTTTACTTAATGATTAAACCTAGAACGATAAACATCTACACATATATATACACATACACATAATATATATATATATATAATTATATATATTATATATAATTGTACTGTGTGGTCCATGGCAAGAGAATGTAAACTGCCTTTTTAAACTAGTCTTTACTTCGAGAAAGTCTCTTCGGGGTTTTATAGTTTAACTGTTGTGGGAACGGCACAGAATGCAACATGGATGGTTCGTGTGACGTATATTGCGATACCGTCTTTTCTTCTATAGGATCCTGTGATACTAGCCTTTGTGCCCTATACTTTGTCCAAATGGCTCGACAGTCAGCATCCTCTCGTGTATAAACTGGTTCGGCAGCCACTGTTAATTCTGCCTCCCGTGTAGCAATTCTGCCTCCCGTGTATCCGGCAGCCACTGCCTCCCATGTAGCAATTCTGCCTCCCGTGTATCCGGCAGTCGCTGCCACTGCTCCATCCTGACTCCATAGTGATACTCCATTGGATGCACTTTCTTTCTGTTGGCATGGTGCTTCCATTGCCTTTTGTGGCTGCACTGATTTTCGACCCCATATTGGCTCTGTTTGCCCTGGTTCTTTTCTTAGACCACGTGATTTACCCCTCGATGATCCAGTTCCTCCCACTCCTACACCATATGGTTTAACTAATTCCACCCGCGCTGCACTAAATGGTCCGTCAGTCACTCCCATTTCTGCACCACATGATTTTTCCTCCCGTGCATCGTCAGTCACTCCCATTTCTGCAGCACATGATTTTTCCTCCCGTGCATCGTCAGTCACTCCCATTTCTGCAGCACATGATTTTTCCTCCCGTGCATCGTCAGTCGCTTCCATTTCTGCAGCACATGATTTTTCCTCCCATGCATCGTCAGTCCGCTGCCATTTCTGCGCCATGATTTTCCTCCCGTGCATCCTCAGTCACTGCCATTTCCTGCAGCACATGATTTTTTCCTCCCCCATGCATCGTCAGTCACTGCCATTTCTGCAGCACATGATTGTTCCTCAGTCACTGCCATTTCTGCAGCACATGATTTTTCCTCCCATGCATCGTCAGTCGCTGCCATTTCTGCAGCACATGATTTTTCCTCCCGTGCATCCTCAGTCACTGCCATTTCTGCAGCACATGATTTTTCCTCCCATGCATCGTCAGTCACTGCCATTTCTGCAGCACATGATTGTTCCTCAGTCACTGCCATTTCTGCAGCACATGATTTTTCCTCCCATGCATCCTCAGTCACTGCCATTTCTGCAGCACATGATTTTACCTCCCATGCATCGTCAGTCACTGCCATTTCTGCAGCACATGATTGTTCCTCAGTCACTGCCATTTCTGCAGCACATGATTCACCTATCTCCCATGGTTCTTCCACTTTAGCACATGATTGTACGTCCCGTGCACCAAATTCTGCCACTTCTTCACCCTCTTCCATGACGACTTCATCTTTTCCAAATGAAGGCACTACTGCTACAGATAGCTCCGTTTCTATCACCTCATTCACCCTCTCCCCACAGTTCACCACCATCTCTGGTAGCTCTAGCACTGGGAACTTCCTATCAGCATCGCTATAAAGCTCGCCCACCCTCTCCACCTGATCGGACACTTGCTTCTTCAGACTCAGTATTTCTTGATCCGTTTCTGTTTCGAGACTGCGACTCATAAATTCTTGCAGGCTTACCAGCTCCCCCACCGCAAGTTGAGCATTCTTCTCCTGGGCAGCTATTTCCTCTTCCGCCTCGCTCACGATGCGACTTGCTTTTTTCTTTCTTTCATTTCCTCTTCTCGTTTCTCTGCCAATTTTGCGACAATTTCATCGATCGCTTGGTCGATAGCTCTTGTAGTCGCAATTCCATGGTCTGAAAGCTTTTTCCTTGATTCGCCCAGCGATATCACGGCCGATTTTACACCTTCTGTTATCTTCTTTACCGATTCAGATTTTTCCTGTATTTCCGCCTTGCACAGTGGAGCAGCATCGATAACAAACGCATACTCGTGATCTTTGTGGTCGATAACAATGCAATCGCGACAAACCAACTTGCTGCAGTCGTGGCAATATAACTTTAGCGGCTCGTCTTTGTGCTTGCTGCATTTTACCTCGCGGGAAAAGACTTGAAGCTTTTCAGGCGGATTCTTACTAATCGTCGAACGGAGTGAATCGATGGAAACGACACGGTGCGAAGAAAGCAAATACATAAGCTTGTGAGCTTCAGTGCAGTCGGTGCAGATGTACTTGCTGCAGTCGTGACAAAAATCTACAGCAGGTTGCTGACGGGGGCAGCTCTCGCACGTGACGCTGTCTTTCCGCTCCGCTTTTTTCATTACCGAAAACAGCTCCTCCATCCGATTCACGAAAAATGCCGTCGGTAGATTATCCGGGTTGTCTTCCTCGGCGTTCGTTTCACGGCGACATTCGGGACAGGTGAACGGGCGGCCCTTCGCGCGTTTTATGAGGTCCGCGATGCACGTCTTACAGTAGAAATGGAGGCACGGTAGGACCTTGGG
Source organism: Geodia barretti (assembly GCA_030341885.1). Classification (NCBI taxonomy): domain Eukaryota; kingdom Metazoa; phylum Porifera; class Demospongiae; order Tetractinellida; family Geodiidae; genus Geodia; species Geodia barretti. Next base: position 6,529 of record CASHTH010003762.1, read on the forward strand.
CTCCGTGAAGTGGTCTGAACACACTGGACACGTTAGCTCGTCGTCTAGTTTCTGAAGACTGCCGAGAAACGGGTCCTCACTTTTCCGTTGATCCGCCATTGTTCTCTCCTCGCTATGGACCGAATATACGGAGCCCGTGATCGCTAAACTGCGCATGCGAGCGCCGCGATTTGTACGCATGCGCGGGGAGCTCACGCGCGCTAATTCTATGAATCCTGTTATAAAACCACAACTGCGTCGCCGTACTTTACCGTTATAAGGTGGCCCCTTTTGGGCGCAAAACGTTGGTAGAGCACCGCAGGAATGCGCTTCCTGCGCGTGGGTTCGAATCTTGCCTAATTTGCCTTGTTATTTTTTGGAAGGTGAGAGATCACCTGGCACGTAAAACAAAAAAATCAAACACTTGTGTTACTTTCTTTTTTTCTCCTTTTTTGCAACCCTGTTTCCTCTGCAAACAATGGTTTTGTAGAAGGTTGTGGGATGTGTACACTTTTGCTGGTTGGGTTGTTTGCCTTCACGATGCTGATTGCCTGGTGCCCCTAGATTTGCTGGGAGAGAGACTGGAGTGCGAGGACGAAGGTCGTTACCGTGACAATGCCAACCTCTGCTACATCTGCTCCGGGAACGTCGACAAATTCGTTGAATGCTGGTTTGTCACCGCACCCCTTGCATCTCTCCTTTCTTTTTCTCCCTCACCAATTTCCAGTTTCTCTTGTTTCTACTGCTGGCACCTTTTTCTTTTTTCTCCCTCTCCCTCTCTCTTCTTCCTGCTTCTTTCTGTCATTCTCTCTCCTACCTTTATATATACTTTTCCCTTTTTTTTTCCCGTTTTTCCCCTCCCTCAACCCAAAAGGAACAAGACGGCACGAGGTTCGCAAGTGAGTGCAGTGGCACTTCAAGATCTGATGGAAAAGGTGGTGCTCCTCAAGAGAGCAGTGGAGAGAGAGAGGAAGCAACTGACTTCGACCACCAGCTCTGTTGTTGCAGAAAAATTCAGGTAGTCTTATCTTCGTCTGTTTATTCCCTTGGCACACCTTCCACTGCTTTTTGGCTCAATTTTTTCATCTGCCACTCTTTTTTTTGTTCTCTGTGTGCGTCCGTTCGACGCAACTCAAAATTTTTCATTCGTTCACTTTTTTAGGGCCTATGCTGGGATATTGGCGTCGCAAGGCTCTCTGGCTACCGCACTGCGCTACCTGGAGTTGAGCGGGACAAGTGTAAGACATTTCTGAGTGTTTTTCTAATGCCACGTCAGTAGAGTTGCCTCGTCCTGAATTATACAACATTACATCATCACCAACATCTTCATCATCATGGAAGCGCACATTTGATTTTCAATTCTCACACGCGTGTTAAAAGGTTTTAACAACTCTTACAAAGTTTTATATACATATGTGCTTGTCAAGGTGAAGGGTTGTGTATACCTACCTCAACGTGTCACCTGCAATGTTGTCTTAGGTGCAGTTGACTTGTTTGTTTTTTTCACCCTTGCTACTTCGCTGTTGTCAAATACATACATACATACATAGTCTAAACTGTTGAATCCTAGACTTTTTCCGAGAAAACCATGAACGATTGCTTGTCATGTAAAATGGGTCTATTCTCCTGAAATAAACTTTCAGAGTTTTTGTCTTTAAACCACAAGCACATTCTCAGAATAGTTTCCCACCGTACATTTATAAACTTTCGTGTCAGTCTCTCTCTCTCTCTTCTCTTGCAGGAAGAGAATGCCCTGACTCCAGGACAGGCTGTTCCAGGCACAGGGAGGTAGGCCTGGTCAAGGTTCCAAACCCCCATTCCAGACTGTGGATGTACAACCTCCGCGTATGGAATCGGGACGGGACCAGACGAGGCCGGCACCGCATTCCAACGGTCCCAATTCCGTTCCAAACACTGGTGCTGCCACGACAGCTGTCTCCAATCCATACCAACGGACTCAACCAGGTACGTCGTGCCAGGCTATAGATTATCGCCATTCTGCATGCTGAAATCTGATTGGTATTCAATATGAGAAGTCTGTGTGTTACATTAGCATTATATGAACATCAAGTGATTTAGTTGTTTTTACTTCAGGTCATTCTATGCCGTCCTACACTCCATATAACCCAACTGGCCAACCCAATTATCCAACGGGACAACCCGTTTTCCAACCGGGACCTACAAATTTTCAAAACCCACCAACAGCAGGCAATGTTGGGGCTGTCCCTCCATCCTACCCAACCACTAACCCTCCTAGCTCCCAACCAGTCGCCATCTTCAACCCCATCAATACTCAACTACCAGTTTCGGGAACCGGTTTGACGAGTGCCCCGCCCCCTTCAATCCCGGTTTCCAAGGCGACGATTACCCCCACTCCCCGAGTTACGGCTGTTAGCTCAAATCCTCTGTCTCAAAACTCACCTCTTCCCGCATGGAACGACCCTCCGACCTTTGCCGCCAAGAACAAGGTTAGCAATACTTTAGCCATCACAAAAGTACAGTGAAAGCTCAGAATAAGTGACACTTTGGGACGTGAAATAAACAAAAAAATGGTAGTACATAATGCTGAAAACAGAAACTTAATTGCATTTTGCACCGGGCCCTATTGGTTTTATAGTACTGTCACGCGTCCCTTTTTCAGAAGCGTCAATTATGTATATACATGTGGGGCAGAATTAAGTGTTCCTTATAGAGAGGTGTCCTTTATTCGGAGTTGCCCACTCAAAAAATACGCAGCTTTACAAAATTTTGTGTTTGTCGATCTGTTCCCCAGCCGTCTGTTCCCACTCCCACTCCAATTACTGCCCCCGTGATGACACCGCTGGGGGAAGCCCCCATTGCCGGGCAACAGGCTCCGCCCATGTCTGGAGCGACGGCTACTTATCGCCAGTCGTCACCCGCACCTGCTCCAACTCAGGTCAGATGAAGTAGCATCTCAAGCAGCAAGTTACATCGTGTAACATACAACGATTCCGTCAATCTATGCACATGATTTAAAAGCTCAAGGTTCCTTTGTCTCTGGTCTTTCTAGTGTAGTGATCACGTTTTGCACCAGGCCCAATAGTGTATAGCAAGATGTTAAGAACAACTTTTTGTACGATCTCCAATTAACAACACGTGTATATATATACAGTACCTCTCTCAACTCTTCCATTTTCTCTCTTGTGAATGTTACGCAGCCTCCAGCTCCACAGGTGATTGAGAAGGCACCCTTACCTCCTGAACACCAGCAAATGGTGGCTGTATTGAGTCTATCCTGACACACTGCCGGACTGCTGCCAGTACAACTGTGGGTCTTCAGTACTTAGTCAACATGGAGATTACTTACAGCTAAGGACACCATTATGAGTCTGTTCTCAAACTATACCCTATACCCTTTTTCCCCTACAAAAGTCCACACATAATAGGCATACAGTGGAACCTCTCTCTCTAAGGACACCCCTGAAATGAGGACACCTCTCTAATAAGGACACCTTTTCTTTCCCCAAGAACAGTTTTTGCATGCAATTCAACCCCTGAAATAAGGACACCTGACTAATATGGACACTTTCTTCTGTCCCATTGGTGTCCTGATTAGAGGAGTTCCACTGTATATGCCTTTGTGTGTGTCTAGAAATTACGCATTGTTTAGGCTGCCCTGTCTGGCCTTAGCACCTTTAAATCTCTCTCCCTCTCTCTCTCCCTCTCTCTCTCTCTCTCTATCTCACCTGGCAGGCCCACAAAAGAAAGACTGAGGACATTTCCAGGAAGCTGGCTACACTATGTGACCTACTCAGGGAGTCCAGGGTATAGTGGGATCTAGCTAGAACCAATATTCATGGCTTCATTTCAGGAACTCCCCTTTCTCCTTATCCAGCATAGCTTACTTAGAATTCTCAGGTGGCTGTTGCGCAATACTATGTGTATGGCAACAGACCTTGGCAGTGGCACTATTTCTGAAAATCAGCCTTTCCCTGTAGTCCAGCCTTACTCAGAACTTTATAAGGCCACTGTGCATGCATAGCCAATGTATTACTAGGTTGTTCAGTGAAGCTAAAGGTGTTGTTTTTTGAGATGTTGTTTAAACTTAAGCGTGGTGACTGAAGAGTCCAGTACACTAGGTGCTTCCTACACAACTCCGGGACAATCATTATTTTGTACATGATGTGATGTAGTAAGTTCTGTAGTGAATTTTTTGCTGGATGATTATCTTGTTTCAGATCTCACCAGATGTGCTGATGGGTCTGCACTACATTGCCCAAGGTTTGTTAGCGCACTCTTTACACTATTCATATATACCTCTCTCTCACCCGCCCTCTTTTCCCTCCCTTCCCTTTCTCCCCTTTCTCACCCGCCCCTCTTTCCCTCCCTTCACTCTCCCCTCTCTCAATCTCTTTCCCTTCCTCCCTCCCTCCCTCCCTCTCTCGTTACAGAAGCTGCAGCAGTCAACTACACAGCAGGTCTTTCGAGGTACACTCAGATGGTGTCTTCCGGAAACTTCTCTGAGATCAGTCAGCTTCATGCCAGGAATCAAGGCCCTGCTCCAGATGGCCATGCAGCTACAGAGGGTCCAAAACTAGTCAAGACACTAGGGATGATACATTAGCCATATTGTTGGACACCGAAACTCTTTGCTAGGATAATAATATTATTATATGATGTACAATATTATTGGAATCATTGCTTGGACATCATGAATTGTCTTTTTCAACATAAACAGCGCAACTTTGCCAAAAAATATAGTGTGCATACGGAGCTGGCAACTAAAGAATGTACTTATTTCAACAATTTAAGCTAAGCCTGAGCATTTGTGAATACTACAATGGCTATTCTAAATAATGAACACCTGACGTACAAAGTGGAAATGCTATATATAAGCTGGTGAGCTTGCCTAGGGAGCGGAGTGTCATGGGTTCGCGGTTTGTCCTGGGTGCAGTTGACCTTTGACCTCGTTGAAACAATGTGTAGTTCTGAATAATGGGCTAAGTCAAGAAGCAATAATATTCCTGCCCACCCATCCATTCACTGGAATAGGACACCAGAGGCCCAGCCTTTAGAACTGGGGTGGTTGGTTAGTTGTTATGCACCGACCTATCTGGGTGAAAAGTGAACAGAACTTTATTGCAAAAACAACAAAGAACCAATATGATCAATCTTGTGTCCCTTATTAATTGGTGGAAGAGAGGGAGAGAGAGGGAGAGAGAGGAAGAAGAAAGGGAGGGATAAAGAGAGAGGCAGAGTGGTAGAACTATGCCATTAGCAGAGTTATCTGATATATGTACTGGATGGAGCCATGCACAATGGCCTTACAACTGGTCCACTTCAACAAATGGACTTCGGCAAACACTTTCCTGGCTTCTCAGGTATCGGGAGGATCAAGTATTGTGTTCTACAGCAGTTGTTATCTGAATAATCTTGAGGAAGAGGGTGGTTGCCATGGCACAAGGTCCTGGCTCGTCAACACAGCTGTCGTACGTTGGACACACTGACCAATCAGATTGCACCACGGCAGTAGTGGAATTCCAGTTTGACCATATACGGTCAAAGTAAGGCACACTTCTCGTATGAGTGAGTCCACGTGTCCTGTTGCGACACTCAGTCGATGAATGTGCACCGGGAAAGACCCGGGGACCGCCCCGGGGACCGCCCGTTGTTTGTCCCAAAGTGTGGGTTGCGGAATTGAAGGACTGCACCGCAGACAATGTTATCGTGACTTTATCGGAATGAGTACGTGTCGTGTGAATTTGGATTTTCGATGAAGTTTCCCATGATGTCATCCGTTCCAGAGAGGCACGTGACGTGTCTTATGGTGTACTGAGTATAGAAGATCAGCCAGTGAATAGCAATATGTGCTATCGGGAGATGCCCAATTCGTACCCGGAATAGAGTTTATAGTGACGTAGGGAGCGATCGAGTTAGGCAAAATGTGGCCTATAAAAAGTGAAAGTTGTTAAAGACTTGCAAGAGAGATCTTCGGCAGTTGTCTGAACAAGAGGAGCAGGAAAAAGCACTTGGCAAAAAGATCAGGTCAGAGATTTTGTTTTTATTGCTGTTTCTTTCTTGCCACACAGTATGTTCATCACTGTCCAAAAAGTCACAGACATCATGTCATTTGCTTCCAATCAAAGTTTCTTTATATACCAGCAGTTTTTGCATTATATGTTTGCTGGACTGCTTGATCATGGTTTGTGTCTTTGCTCGATTTTTAGCTCTGCAACTGGAGATCTTTGTGAACACTTGAAAAGGAGGCACAAGCAAAGAAAATGAGCGGGGTGAGTGTTATCATTAATTATGTTAAATTTTCTAGTGCAGGTAAGAGTTATTTATAATGCACATCTAACCATAAAATAGCAAGGTGAACTTGTAAGCTGTCCCCATTCCGGACCAAAACGAATCATTGAGTTTCAGTGTGGCGATACAGCCGAAGTTTGCAACGACTGCTACAAGTCGACTACCTACTATAAAAATTGTCCTCGGCCAGGGCATGAAACAAATTCTCGCAAGAGAATCTACCAACCATCCCATACAGGAGGTGGACAGGAAGGCTATTCTCCCCCAGAGCGTGATTTCACAAATTACAACCAGCGAAATTCAGATGTGTGCGATTGGTGTTGCATCCTGTAGCTAATGTACGATATTATGTGCTACTGGACTAGCTTTTATTACAAGTCAACAAAATCTTATACACTACTGCATAATTATAGTAAATTTGCGCCTTAGATCTATAGACTTCTCATTAACATCTGGCAAGAGCTATTTTGAGCCATTTAACACCAAAAAATGGACCTGCAAATTCACCTTTTCACTATTGTACCGTTCTTGGTGATTGGCGTTAGTATTATAGAATGAATATTCTAGTGGCCTACACGTGTGTAATAATGTAGCTACCAAAGCATGCATTTACACTCTTTCTGTACTACCTATATATAAAGCGTGGAGGTGATCTTGGGCGCTGTGACCGTAGTCACGGTCCAGCCACACACCCTGTGGAGTTCGAGTGCAGACAACACACCGTTCGACTCTGTGACTTTTGCTTTGAAAACAATAACTGGTACTGCTCCAGGCACCCCACCAGCCCACGCAGGGCATCGTTCTTCCCACGCAACAAAGGAGGATAAACTAAAACTCTCTCTGAATAATTTTTTTTTTAATACACTCATATTAATTATTGTATACGATCTTGCAACTCGGTTTGCATAGTTTGTTGCTAATTGTAGCATCGTACATAATACATTTTGTGTTTTTCCTTTAAGTATTGGAACCTCGGGAGTTGCCCGCACGATGACCGAGAATATCATAAGCTGGAGTTTACATGTGGAGATCACATGAAAGTTTGCGTCGTTTGCCTAAACAATGAAGACCGTTACTACCGCTGCTCAGCTAAAGGACACGAAAGTAACAGGCGTAAAAAGGCCCATCTCCCAGAAAACCAAGAAAGACCATTGCAACCAAGAACAAACTAGAATTATGTACCTACATAGCATTATATAAAATTTCCAAGTTCCGACCTGGCTTATCACATGCACTTACGGCACATAGCTATGCAACAAATATTGAGTGCACATGACTTGCTTTGTTGCCTAAATAACATATTTTTGCATTTATTCTTCCGCTCTTTTTGTTGCCAAGACTGATCTTGGAAAATGCCCCCACTGGGCGTGGACCGGTCGCTATAAGGTTGAGTTCCAGTGTGGAGACTATGTTAAGCTTTGCTCCAGGTGTCATGACAGTACATCCCTGTACCACCACTGTCCCAATAATGGGCATGCCAGTAACACTCGCAAACGCTGAAGCTGAGTTTTGTCGAAGAACGAAAGACAAACTGCAGATTATGATGAACTAGCAATAATAGTAATAGATAGTTCGCTTGCTGTGCCATTATATTATTTACTAACATTTTGCATATCAAATAATGGCGTGCTCTTGTTTCTCTCAAGAATGACCTTGGGTATTGTCCACATTGGTTCCCTCCTCCAAACAATCTGGTGACATTCACATGTGAGGACTACATTCGCGTTTGCTACTTCTGCTATCACTATCAGAGTTCAACGCCATACTACCACTGTCCTGCCCCGGGACATTCGAGTAATAAACGCAAACGGTCAAGTATTCCTTGAATTGTGTTTGACATCATAAAAGTCAAAAACTAAAAGACAAACTGTTTTCTGCATTACTGTGCCATTATAATAAAAGGATTTACTAACATTTTGCATATCAAATAATGGCGTGCTCTTGTTTCTCTCAAGAATGACCTTGGGTATTGTCCACATTGGTTCCTTCCTCGAAACAATCTGGTGAAATTCACATGTGAGGACTACATTCGTGTTTGCTACTTCTGCTATTTATTTTCATACTCCCATTGCCCTGCTCGGGGACATTCGAGTAATACACGCAAACGGTGAAGTATTCCTTGAATCGTGTTTGACATCATGAAAGTCAAAAACTAAGAGACAGACTGTTTTCTGCATTACTGTGCCATTATAATAAAAGGATTTACTAACATTTTGCATATCAAATAATGGCGTGCTCTTGTTTCTCTCAAGAATGACCTTGGGCAATGTCCACATGGGCCCCTTCCTCGAAACAATCTGGTGACATTCACATGTGGCGACTACATTCGTGTTTGCTACTTCTGCTATCACAGTTAACGAGTACTCCCATTGCCCTGCTCGGGGACATTCGAGTAATACACGCAAACGGTGAAGTATTCCTTGAATCGTGTTTGACATCAGAAAGTCAAAAACTAAGAGACAGACTGTTTTCTGCATTACAAACTATTATTATGTGCTAGCAATATAGGATGAACATAAATAATAGAATCGGAAAGTTTAGCTTACTATGCCGATCCATTATGAATAATTATTAACACTTAACCAGCCACAGACACATAAATGTGTCCAGAGCATCCATAAGTGCAAAAGAATTTATATGGGGGTTTTAAAAATAGGCGCAAATATACTTTCTGCTTATTTTAAGCAGACCCATGGCGTCCAAAGGGTTAAGTACATACATATCCCACCATTCCCGTGGTTACAGTATTAAACCAGGGATGACTCATGCATGAATTAAGAAAGTCAGATGACACGAAAGGTGGAGTGGTGCTATCCATCAGGTCATCTGTCTTGCTCTAAATAACCACTGAATTATTATTATAACACCAAACCAACCCAGTGGAGGATCCAGGGGGGTTCCTTGGGTTCCGCGGAACCCCCTTTTTATCGTTTTGCGCGCATGCGTCGCCGGCCTCGTGCGTGCACACGAGCACAGTCGAAAACGTTCTGGACAGCGGAACCCCCCTTTCAAAATCCTAGATCTGCCACCGCAACCTAATACCATTCATCGTTGTTCTGAACACTGAAGTGTGTGTACGCATCGATCTCAATATCTGTCAAAAATTTGCTGCATTCACTTGTGACTATATATCCCCTCTTCTCTCCTCCCTTACAGGTACCACCCCCATCCCAGCAATGTGAGGGCTGCAGTAAACCATCGGGCAAAATACAGCGCTACACAGGGTTTGACTGCCGGGTGGTTCACAGGTTCTGCGAGAGCTGCATCAATAAGGATCGCTGCCCTAAACATCCCAGTAGCGCACACAGAAAATAACCCCACCTCCCTGGTGGTACATAGTAATAGCTGCATCATCATCCCAAACCCCAAGACCACACCCACTCCACTCCCAAACACACAATCATAATTAGTCATCACGGTTCATTTCCTGTCCATTATTCATGCACAGCTGCAATTTTCACTAAGTAGCTATGCCAAATGCCACAGGTCTCCAGTCAATCATCAGTCCATTAGTACAAATTAGGGCTAATTTCCTCTCATTATCTCTGCAATATCCGCAGTCAAAACTTGCATATATGTCATATATATTTACATCACAATGATGTCATCACTATAAAACACTTCATTTTAGGAGTTAATTTACAATTCCACTATGTATCACGTACAAAATTCATCATGTATTGTTCATGTGTATATATAATACACTGTTTTTTCGGTATCTATATCGTGTCATGACTTAGAGTAGGCGACTGACGTATTGCTGCTGCCTGTGCATCATTATCATGTTCAGGAGGACCAGCAGCCTGGGGAGGACCTGTAGGCGACTGACGTCTTGCTGGCTGTGCATCATTATCATGTTCAGGAGGACCAGCAGTCTGGGGAGGACCTGTAGGCGACTGACGTCTTGCTGCCTGTGCATCATTATCATGAACAGCAGGACTAACAATCTGGGGAGAACCTGAGATGGATAAATCATGTGTCTCTATGGCAAAGTTCTATACTTGTGTGATAGATCTAGGAAGCCAAACTGTCTGGCTACTGAAGCTTTTACTGTGGCAACTACTTTCCACAAACAAAACAAACTGTGGGTCTTTGGGGAATGCAGCTGTTGTTACAAACCTGGAGTAGTGGTGGGCACGATAAACTGGATAGGATTCTCAGGAACACGAGCATGGAGTTGTATTGCCATGTGCCCGTCCATAAACTGCTGGATTTTCTCCTGCTCTAGTTTACAGAGCATCTGTGACGGTATTATGAGGGCAATGCTTCCGGCAGTCGGACATTCTTGTAAACTCGGGTTGTCAAATTGTTCGGCGCGGGCGGTAGATTAGGACCACGTTCTTCTGCCAGAGGTCCGCAGTATTCGAACAGAGTAATTTCAAACTGGCATTGCGTCTCGTGACATTTAGCATTCACCAGAATATGGTGTTCCTTTTTTATCTCTTCGCACGCCACGATAAACACCCCATCTGGACTGGTAGCAGAATTCTTTTTCGCCAGTATTTTCTCCACGAATCCTAATTCCCTCAGCTTTTCTCCATTGCCAGACTTTTTAAAGTAACTGAAAGTGAAGATAAAGTTTCGGTATATATAGCTTATCATAGTATCGTAATATATACAAAACTTACTCTTCAGGTGGAGTAAAAGTGCAAAACTTGTCGGCAACATCTCGCGGACCAATCTTCATAGGCCTAATGTACATCAGTATGCAGTGCCTGGCATATCTGACCGCATTCTTTTGCCTCTCCAGAAACAAGTTGACTATAACAGTAACAAAAAGAGCTATAATAATAGCTGGCTATTATCTGTAGTATACATAACAAGTATGCATAGCTGTAGTCTATACCTGTTGCAATCTTTCCATCGTCAGTAAAGGGGCCCACGAGAACCAAATTGAGCCATTTTTTGCTCCCTTCTAGGTCAGGGTAAGGCCCATCGAATTCCTTGGACAGTCCCTCTTCTAACTGCATCCAAGAGAAGGGGTTGCTGTACATTGAAAACCCAGACACCTTGGGGACTTCTAAAGTGTTCTTTAGTAAGCGGTGTCCCTTATACATAGGTTATAGTAACCAAGTGTCCTTTATTCAGAGGTGTCACAGTATGGGGCAGAACCAAGTGTCCTTTATAGAGAGGTGTCCTCTACTTGAAGACTTCGTTCTTTTCAGAGGTTTCAGTCTTGACTGTCCAATAATAAAGTTAAACACTGCAAAAGGTTTTAGCTGCATTATGTGTACCTTGTTGAGTTTGGCAGTTCCCTTAGTCAGAACGTTTTCTTGGAATCGAACTGTGCAGTAGTCAGCGTGGAACTGCTCCAGATGAAACACCTCTTTGTCGTTTGCATAGAACGGGTCGAAATTTAGCGACAATACCTGACACACAAAGACATAATATCACTTTAGAACGTATATACTCAACTCCAATAACATACGTCTTTAAAGGCTCTTGCAAGTATCAGAGAGTAGCCCGTTGAACCAAAAGAAATGTCCATTGCGAAATCGTTTTTGTCGACAAACTGAAGGAAACCAAAGATAATGTTCCTGATTGTCGGTGTATGAATTGAATCCTGCAGTCGAAAAATACATGACACATAGACGCAATGCAAGTATGCATATTTTAATACCCATGTAATGTTTCCGAGAGCTTTTTCACCGAGGGAGTTGAAGGCCTCTCGCTCTGGGTCAGACTCGAACCCAGCATCTTTGAACATCTTTCTCAAATCAATCGTACGTGCTAGCGTAAATAAATACACCGCGTATGATTTTACGTCAGTGAGTGACTAAACAACTTACCGTTGTCTTTTGATGCTTCAACGTAGAGGTGGAGCAGTTCGTGGTCCCTTTCGATCCTTTTCTTGAGCTCACCTTCAACCTACAAGTCAGAGAGAGAGAGCAACAAAACAAGTGGTTGAGATTTAAACCTTATAGCTCTAAGCTACTGCGAGCTAGAAACACGAGATAGAGACAGTAACATGATATGAGTACCTGGATATCCTTGAAGACAAGTCCGTGGCCAGAGTCGGCACGAAAAAGCCGCATGAGCAGAAAATCCAAGTCGTTCCTGATGTGGGGGCTAAAAGGACTAACTCGACTGTGAAAGAACCGCTCCTCGGCATATTCTGCCGGTCTCAGGCAAGAACTGAAAGCAAAGAGTGCAGCATCTTTGAACCCAAGTGCATTGACGTGACGTTTGGCACACCACCACAGACCGTACAAGATGACAAAAAATGCCAAACAGAGTAGGAAAATGTTGATCCCTCTCAACTGCTTGTGAAGACGAAACGACGAGAAGACGCAGGAGACACGTATAGGCAACCACCAACCTTTCGGTGGTGGATTCAGAGTTTCGGGACAATCAAAAGCAAAATCAAAGTATTGCACATCGAAAACGGCTACATTGGCTAATATTGCAATGACGACCACAATTAGCTGTGCAGAAAGTTTTAGGACGTAGAAAAAGAAAATGCTGACCCATTTCCACCTACGTGGGAACTGTTTTTCGAGTTTGTTCACAATTTCAAAGTTTTTTGCACGATACTCGCCCGTTTCCCTGCTACGCAACCTGTCGAGCTGTTGAACCAGACCGAAAAAGAAATCAAACTGCCCCACAAACAGGGACGCCCACAGATACTGAGGAGCAGCTAGGAGAAGGCCTTGGATCAATACAAAGAAAGGGTAATACTCTGCACGCGTGAGACTCTGCTGACAGAAGGTGTTTACATAAACCACCTCATCCCTGCTTATCTCTATCTCGCCACAGGTCACGTCGCCGCCGGTGGTCAGGTTATCCGAATATCTGCACGTTTCCGCCTCCCCTATAGTAACGGGAACCCGACACGCAAGCCCGCCTCCACGAAAGAACTGCAGCGTTACGTCCAGGACCGTTAGAAGCGCAATGATCGTGGACACGTAGACGAGAAACTGATCCCAGAAGAACTCTTTCTGTTGTATAGGTCCTGTGCTTTCCTCCGTCGAGCTACTTCCTCCACCCCCGTTCCCTTTCTCCGAAGCTCCGCCGTCTTCTTTTCCACCCGGACTGGTCGGCGACATGGTTTTCTCGCCGAACACTAGCTGCGTCGGCGATGTAGGCAAGAGCGCCGCTGCAAAGTTGGCCATTTTCCTCGGAGTTAGTGCGTACGTATCCTCTCACGGCGTATTACGCATGCGCACGGTGCGCCGCCAATAATAATAACAACAGGGGCCCCGCGGCCAAACTTAACTTATTAACCCTCGCCTGCGCGCATGCGCAGCGAAAGTTGCAGTTGGATCCACTATAGAGCGTGTGTGTGTGCGTGTGTCCTTCCGTCCGTCTGTCCACCGTTTTTCTCGGCAACTCTGAGCGTGAAACGTGGACATATTGTCAAGTAGGAGGCATGCATAGTAAACTAAGATTCTGGAGCGGAGAAGGCCGGGGAAGCTGGTGAAACGGACGGCTGCCGAGGTGAGTGTGCGTCAAATAGAGTTCGCCGACGATCGGTGCTAGATGCTTTGCGCGTGTGGAGAATATTTGCTGGTCTGCCTGTATTGATGGTTCAACAAGTATTCAAAGAAAGAATACCGCTGAAATTATTAAAGGAAGAGCAGTCTCTGATCTTCTCTGACACAGCCAACTATTGGAACCTCCATAATCAACAGTGGCGAGGGTTATGCACTTTCAAGTGCTTTTCTATATATTATAGTTTTTCCAATTTTGAAAGTTTGTTTTTATACAGCAGAAGTCTCTACTTTGATGTCGTTTTGACAATAACGAACTACACAGAAAATTAGGTCCATGTGACATGCATCATGTGATAGTCATGTGACATCATGTGATTATCATCTGATGCCTGGAATAAAGGCCCTGCTACAGATGGCCATGGAACTTCAAAAGAGTCCAAACCTAGCCAAGACACACTAGGGATAATTTCCCATACTTATTGTTTGACCATGAAATGCATTGATAATTGGAATCATTGCTTTGACAGAAATTGCGGAATAATAATTAAAAGACTGATATCTTTTCGTAGCAGCTAGTGCAAGTTTGTTGCTTGCGAACGTTAAGCAGCTAAACGGATTGCAGGGCTCTAGCAAAATGATTATGCTAATCTTGCACATATTTTGATAAAGGACACTCCAAATAATGAGCACCAACCACACCCTAGTGGTAACAGTATCTACAGAACGAGGGGTTGGTAAAGAAACAATGTAGCTATAATACAAACACATCTCTATGCATGCATGACAGTATTGGAACCTAGATGCCTGGCCTTGAGAGCTGGGATAGAGGGTTTACATGCCCACCTCTTGAAAGTCAATTAATGTCCCATTAATGTCCCATTAAATGGTAAAAGAAAGAGAGAAAAATAGAGAGTGGAAGGAGAGGGAAGGGAGATGAAAGAGAAAAAGCAGAGAGGGGGGAAGAGTGGTAGATGTAATGCCATTAGCAGAGTTATCTGATATATGTACTGGATGGAGCCATGCACAATGGCCTTACAACTGGTCCACTTCAACAAATGGACTTCGGCAAACACTTTCCTGGCTTCCCAGGTATCGGGAAGATCAAGTATTGTGTTCTACAGCAGTTGTTATCTGGATAATCTTGGGGAAGAGGGTGGTTGCCATGGCACAAGGTCCTGGCTCGTCAACACAGCTGTCGTACGTTGGACACACTGACCAATCAGATTGCACCACGGCAGTAGTGGAATTCCATTTTGACCGTATAAGGTCAAAGTAAGGCACACTTCTCGTATGAGTGAGTCCACGTGTCCTGTTGCGACACTCAGTCGATGAATGTGCACCGGGAAAGACCCGGGGACGGACCCGGGGACCGCCCGTTGTTTGTCCCAAAGTGTGGGTTGCGGAATTGAAGGACACCACCGCAGACAATGTTTTCGTGACTTTATCGGAATGAGTATCTACGTGTCATGTGAATTTGGATTTTCGGTGAAGTTTCCCATGATGTCATCCGTTCCAGAGGGGCACGTGCCGTGTCTTATGGTGTACTGAGTATAGAAGATAGGTAGTGAATAGTTGCTATGTCGTATCGGGAGACACCCAGTTTGTACCAAGAATAGATTTTCTAGCGATTGAGTTATCGGAAGTCGGTCATGAGACGAGCATATAAAATGGAGAGGTTTTTGTAACGAAGAGAGAAAGAGATAGAAGCTCAACTGCTATACCTCAAGAGTCTTTGCAGTATCAGAAAAGGTACAAAGTGGCCAGTGCCTATTAATGTCCTATGATTTATTTGCGTAAGTTCGAGCCTAAAAGAGATTACTAGTAGGTAGATATGAGATTTATTAAGAAAAAATATTGCTTTGCAGATTGAAACATGAGTGACGATCAGGTTAGTAGTCTAGCTTATTGTAAATTACCACAATTGGTGTATTAAGTTTTATCTTGGGAGCTGTGGACATGATAATGACGACAACCGAATCAACTATGAGGATGGCTGTTACAAGGACACCTGTGATGATTGCTTTGACCTTCCTGAGAATGACACGTGCGAAAACCATCCAGAATCCAATCGCACCGACTCTGAAGAAAGCGAATCTCAGTAGCTACATAGCTATATGGACAAAAAAAACTACGTAGCTTAGACTAGAACAGGACAGGGTTTAAACTATAATCTTATTTTATCTTGCCTACCATGATAAAAAATATTGCACTGTTTAATAATTAATGATGCAAGTCACGAAAGTACACTCTTCTTCGTGTAGATGGATTACTTGGCAGCCAACACACACAGAGATGGCCAAGAACTGCTAAACAATGTGAGAAAATGCTTGTTTGTCTATACATAAGCTAACTGCTGACACATTTTGTTTATGCAGGCGAAAGAAGTGCCCCAAAGTCCTTCATCGCCTATTGGTGAAGACGTGATTGAAAACGAGATTTCGGGTCGTTCTGGAGGGCCTTGCGCGGTGAGTACTCTCCTCATGTTGACTCTGTTTATCTATTAGGCAATGTTAGCTGCGCCCAGGATCTAGGAGCAACTACTCAGCTTTTTACCATAGCTCACATTATGTCATTGGCACTGCACATGAATCAGCATAGAAGTAATTGTATGCAGTGTGAAGGGATAGCAGCTAGCTAACAGCCGTGGCTAAGTTTTATGCCTGCACAGTGTGTGCGATGATTGTAAATTAATTCTAACTCACAACTTACACAAGCCTGAAGATGATAATCTTGGAACATGTGGACACTGCCATCCAATCTACCGCATTTACTTTGCGTGTGGTTGCTACATCACTGTCTGTGGGAGTTGCAAGCAAGACTGCTACCAAAACTGCCCACACTGTGGCTGTTACCGGAAGTGATCGACTACAACAGAAGACTAACACGATCACTGAGCAACAGTTTTAGCTTTAGACTGTATACTTAATAGTGTGTAGTGACAGTATACTTAATAGTGTATAGTGACAGTATACTTAATAGTGTGTAGTCAGATAGATTGATTTCGTAGGGAGTGAAATAAACTCTCTCTTACTGTAAGCTCCCTCAAAGGAGCATCAGTACTGGACGCTAACCAACGTAATACACAGTTTCTATCAAAACATATAAACATAATGCTACCGGTGAATGTCAAGTGTATTTCTTCCATGATGTTTTAACTTGCAATTGACATTTGATATGATGCACACACAAAACTTGCAGCCTCTCAGACCCCAAGTCAAATGCGAAGGCTGTAAACAGCTTTCAACTGATGTTGACATTTATAGAGGGTTTGACTGCCGAACACCTCAGAACCTGTGCAGCGAGTGTATCAATAGAGACACTTGCCCACTACATAAGGTCTGTAGACACAGACATACAGCTGATTATGACAGCTAGAATATTTTTTCTGGATTCATTTTTGTAGTCCTTTCACTGTATATATACTTCACTCATTGTCACCACAATTATTTTTACACCATGTTTTATTGGGCTATATATCATCTATCTTGTGAAGTGTTCATTAAGTTTACCTATATAGTATTAATTTTTCTAGATTCATTTTTGTAGTCCTTCACACAATGTTTTGCACTGCTTTCCTCTGTATATACTTCCAGTCATTGTCACCACAATCATTTTTACGCCAAGTTTTATTGGACTATCATCCCTGCATAAACTGTTTGTTTAGCCTTGTTGATAAGGCGGCTATGTTTGCATAAACTTTACACCCAGCACAGCAATGCGCTCGTCCGCGCCGAAGTAGGCTCTCGCTCTCCGACGTGATGGCTAAAGAACAGCAAAAGGGTTGTAAATTTGATAGGGCTGCTGCGGACGCAGTACTAGACGGAGGAAGTGCTAGAGCTATGTCACTGTGTGAAGGCTGTAAACAGCTATCAACTGATGTTGACATTTATATAGGGTTCGACTGCCGAACACCTCAGAACCTGTGCAGCGTGTGTATCAATAGAGACACTTGCCCACTACATATGGTCCGTAGACACAGACATACAGCTGATTATGCCAGCTAGAATATTTTGGATTCATTTTTGTAGTTCTTTCAGTGTGTATACTTCACTCATTGTCACCACAATCATTTTTACCAGCACGAACTGTTCGTTTAGCCTTGTTGAAAAGGCGGCTATAATTGCCTTTCTCCCAGCGATTTTGTTCCGCAACCGCAATAAAGCACGGCGCGCGTGCGTGCGAGCGGACCTCGTGCAGCGGACGAAGGATCGGACATGGTGGCAATCAACACTCCATAAATATGAGCGTAACAAGCCCCTCTTTGTTATCTCCGACTTCTTTCGCTTCGGAATCAATAAAAAGTTCTCTGCCCAGCAAGTCGGATGGGGAAAGGAACGCAAGCAAGGATGCAGGAGAAGGCGGAGGGGACAAGATTGAGCAGAAGGAGTTCTTCTGGGATCAGTTCCTCACTTACATGGCCACCATTATTGCACTTTTGACGGTTCTCGACATAACTCTGCAGTTTTTCAGGGGTGGTGGATTATCCTGCCGAGTCCCGTCCAATGGGACAGAGCCGACGAGAGACGAAGTTGTTTTTATCAACACATTTTGCCAGCAAAGCCTCTCTCGAGCGGAGTATTATCCACTCTTTGTTCTCATTCAGGGTCTCTTGCTTGCAGCACCGCAGTATCTATGGGCTTCTCTTTTTGGTGGAGAATTTGACTTCTTCTTTGGTCTCGTTCAACAACTCGATCGCCTACGAGAGAGAAAAACGGGCCAGTACCGCTCGCAAAATTTCGAAATTGTTGACAAGCTTGAGAAGCACTTTCCCAGAAAGTGGAGGCTCTTGAGTATTTTTACGCTCTATGTTACCAAACTTGGGTTACAGTTTGTTGTTATATTCATAGCTATCATTGTCAACGGAGCTTTTTTCCAAGCAAGGGAGTTTTCTTTTACTTTCAAGTGTCCGCGGGATTTCGATCCTAGGTCGATGCCAGAGGGTTGGTGGCTGTCGCAAGATGTCGTATGCGTGTTCACGTCGTTTCGACTTCATCGAACGATCCAAAACGTGAATTATCTTCTTCTCTGTCTTGCATTTGTCGCTGTGCTCTACGGCCTTATTTGGTGCTTCACTCGCCATGCTAAAGTTTTAGGCTACAGAGAAATCGCTCTCTTTGCATTTAACTCTTGCCTTCGTCCCGAGGATTACGTGCACAGTGGTTGGTTTAAGCCAAGGATCATGAACGATTTAGACTTTCTGTTAATACGACTTTTTCAGGCGGACTCAGGCTGTGGAAACGTCTTTAAAGACATTCAGGTAGTTAAGTAAGATAATAGTGATTTTTTCGTTAGGTATTGAGTTGCGTGGTTATTATTATTATGCAGATAGAGAGGGAGCTGAGAAAGGAGGTGAGAAAGGATCACGAATATCTTTACCTTCTTCTGGATGCAATGAAAGACAGCAGACGCGCTCAGAAACGAGCAAAGCAGCCTTCGCAACCACAGACTGAAAGAAAGCAATCAGGTATATATATCGAAATCCCATTTCAGCATTGGCATTACTATCATAGGAAAACCGCGGTGTGTGTTACCGGTATTATACAAGCCGCCATTATACTTCATAACACAGGTCAACCGCCAGCACGCTGTGGGTTCTCAGTAGTGCGAAGAACATTTAATTCATAAGCAACCTTCGCAACCACTGACTGGAAGAAAGCAATCATTTTTTGGTATATTTGTATAAAATTCCCCTTCACCCCACAAACATTTCGCATACACATAGAAACTTTTGTTCCCCTTAGGGCTTATACAAACTGCCCAT
>CASHTH010003763.1:0-23478 GCA_030341885.1 Geodia barretti
TGAGAAAGTTGGTTAAATTTTCTCTCTCATTTTGTTCCTGGAAAACAACAAACATAGGTTTGACGTGTACATGCGGGATTTATGGCCCAGATTGTAAGTGTACTGAGCACAGAAAGAGTGGCCTCCCAGGATGGCTATAGAAACACGTAGTCAACCCTCGGCGCACATGGGCAGTGAGGGTTACGGTACTTGGTGCGTAAGTTTGTCTGTCTGTCTGTGTGTTACCACGTTTTCTGCAACCACGCGCAACGAGACAACGGAAGAGCGATACTAAAAGGTTCAGTGCTAGTACAAGCTTGATTTTAATCTGGAAATTTCGTAAAAGTAATGCATTCAACAGTTATGGCGTGGAAACCAAGTTAAGAAGCCAATAATTATTATGCTAAGTAGTATTTTTTTACCTCCACTGAATTTTTATTGCTATATATGTATCCACGGAAACATGCCATGAACGGAAGACGAGTGTCGAGTACAACGAAACCTAATAGATAGTTTAGCGAAAATCTAAGCTGAGCGGGTATCCCGACTGCACCAACCGCAGTATAATAGGAAGCGAGAAAAATAAAGGCATGCGTGTGTTACACTGGCTGATTGCGCAATAAAGATTGGTAGCTTAGAACACTTTAGACAAGGACATATTAAGTGTAAGTACGCACATTGTTAGAATCAAAATTGGACACAAATGCATGAAATTATAGTTCAAAGCATACCAGCCATGGGAATGTATAGGTTATACGATGGCGTCGCGTGGTCTACTGGTTGTACACGAGTGGGCAGTTTTGATAGGGCACGAGGGCGTAGCCCGAGTGGTCTATCAAAACTGAAGCCACGAGTGTGCAATCAGTAGACCACAAGCAAATGCCATCGTATAACGTGTTTGTATGATGACATCCGGCGGTAAGGCTCTGACCAATGAAATTGCGCAAAAACTTTCAAAACGCCCTCTTTTTAACGCACACCATCGAGTGTACGTACGGGAGAGAGCTACAGCTAGCAATCGATCGGGAGAGAGACAGCTGCAATAAGCGCTTAGTTTAGTCAAGCTGGGCGGTTGTGCAGAAGCCATGGTCATTTCTCGAGAGATCAACGTTACAGGTATATACGTACTTTTCGCTGCTAGACTCCACACGAGTTTTGTAGCTGCCGCTCTGGCTCGCTTTCTCTCCCGCTATCTCGAATGTAGCCTGTTGCAGTAGTGAGAAAGCTGAAAGTCACATACTGTTCCAGTCTACGGGAGCCTACGCGTCGGAAAGCAGCTTTCGCTAGTTTTCAGACCGCATATATACTAGAGCAGTTTCTGGCCATTCTAGCCTGAAAACACTCCCTTCTGGTAAAGAAACAGCAGCACACAAAGCCCCTAATTGCATTCCACGCTGCCAATTTCCTACTATCGTCTAACTCCCGTAGACCCACTGTGGTTTATGCAAATGAGTTGACATACAGCTAAAGTATGGGGAAGTTGTATGGCCTCTTTATGTTCTAAATACCCGTAGACTGAGCAGGAAGCGCTCACTACGCATCTACGTTGTTTGGACTAGCTGGAATTCCTTTGATCTTACTCTCAGTCATCATACAAATATAGATAGATAGAGAAAGAAATAAATAAAACCCACCACCACATATAATTATATCCACAAATTCCAAAATATCCATAAAAAACACATACACAAATACACATGATGTGACATGAGAGCAGGACACTGGGTGCCCAGCCTTAAGAACTGGGGCGGTGGGTTAAAGAGTCTTTTATGGCTAGCCAACTCTCCCCACATACCCATTCCTAACTCCACATCACAAACAATGACAGCCACACAGGGAGTAACTGTACGATATATAGCACAGTCACGACAACACAGCATGTTTATTTGCACTTCATTAACCACGGGTGGGGCAATGTCGTTATAGTGCAATCTCATGGGACATCATTCTTTTGTCCATAAACCCATGGTGTCACATTGGTATTTCCACAACTAGTGGTAACTAATGGAGTGTTGAAAGCTTTAGCGGGAGTGAACCCGCTCGCTCTGGGGAGTCAGGAAGTCACAACGAATGGTATGTATCGTCTCCTGCACGCTGTAGCTAGCCCGTGCCAGACTCTCCGCGAGCTACAAGCAGGAGACCACGAGTAAACGTATACAAATAGCCCAGTCCCTCAATTAGCAGTATCACGCATGCACAGTTCGCCGAGGTGTCGCACTATTTCCAAGGCAGTGTCTAACCATAGCTATCTATGGTTGAACAGTACTATGGTCTGCCCTGTTTGACCATAGTTTTCTCGCACTCTTGGGTGCATGTAGACTCGCGTGGTGCGTACTGCGACTGCATATTGTGTGAACGCACGTCACATTAACCTGTGTGACCGTTTCGCTTGCCTTTTCTATTTGGAAGTGAACCGTGTTACGTCGTGCAAGAGTCTACAATAAATGCCTATGTCAACCAGCTTCTGGGCATGCACTGACTTGAGTGGACATAGTAGCATTCGTTGCGTTTGACTGCTATAGCTACCATACCTTTGAAGAAGAGTCATAGTAAAACACAATTGGTAGTGAAGAGAGGCCCCACACAATCATAATCACCACACCAGAATAGTGACTCCAACCGCGTTCTCCATGCGAGTCTAGCAAACATGCTCCTCTGCCTCTATTTTACTTTCAGTGATGATTTAGCTACTACTCGGACACTGGAATGCGTCAGTACGTTTTCCCTCCTCACAAGCCTTGTATAAACAAAGTCTTTCACAGTACTTACCCTTTGGCTACTATGATGAGACTCCCCTACAATGTCCCACTAGGTGCAGCTATAGTCGAGAAACAACAGAAGCCAGACTCATACGACAATCTGCGCCGCACGGCGGAAGCTAGACTTCCTACGAATGACGGAAGATACACTTCCTTTTGTGACTAATTTACATTCCTAAGCGTGACTAATGACAACGTACGTATGTACGTACGTACGCATATCGCGAGGAATACAACCGGAGTAGCTAACGCGCTCGGCAATAACAGGTCCAAGGAAAAATATCCACCATGTTGGTAGGTATGGAGTCATACTTGTGGGAAACTGTTAGTACGAGTGTTTGTGTGTGACAGCATCTGACACCTAGCCATTTAGCATTTGTAGGTTCGCTTCACTCGCCTTTGAAGTTGGTAATTAACCTGTGTGACCATTCACATTTGGAAGTGAACTGATTAATCCTGTGTGACGTCGTGCAAGACGTCTACATAACTGCTATTGTTCTTGTCAACCGGCCCTGTTTGTTCTCCACAGGCCACACAGCGCTTCTGGGCACGCACTGACTTGAGTGGACATAGCTAGTAGCATTCATTGCATGAGAAAAAAGTCTCGTTTGACTGCTTAGCTACCATACCTCTGAAGACGAGTCATAGTTAAAACACAATTGGTAGTGAAGAGAGCACCACACAATTCTAATCCCACCACCAGATAGTGAACTCCAACCGCGTTCTCCATTGCGAGTCTAGCAAACATGTCCTCTGCCTCCTCATTTTACTTTCAGTGATGATCTTAGCTACTACTCCGGACAATTGGAATGCTTCAGTACGTTTTCCCTCCATCATAAGCCTCGTATAAACAAGTCTTCACAGTACCCTTTGGCTCTATGAATGAGACTGCGTACAATGTCCCACTATAGTCGAGAAAACGACAGTCTTTATGCTGTGTGTTCTGAAGTCCGCTAAAAGAGCACGAACGACTGGCACCGAGCTTTAAACTACGAGCTACTTCGGCAACAAAGGTGCTGACACTATCTTCCACAGCACGATAGTCGGGTTTAGGTTCACAACCAAAGGATCTGCATCAAAAGTCAACACAAACTGATGCAGGTAGATAGCAGGTAGATAGCTACTAACGCAACTAAGTCTATATGCTCACTCAAATGCAGGGGAAACCCAACCGCATTCTATAGCCCTTCCACAAAGCCAGATACTTACTCTCCCCTACCGTGACACCCGATCCGTAAACCTAAATGCTACTTCGTATAATGTAGCGTGCCAGAATGGCTCAAGAGCGCGCGCCGCCAGGGAAATGCGTGCGCCGCCGTGGAACGTCATGCATCTGGATGGGGACTTCCGAGCTCCATAGAAATCAGATTGCCGGATTATGCCTGATTCGCGCTGTCGTCTGACTGTTTTTTTACTCGACTCGAATTGTCTACTGCGCTCGGGTCTAAAAGGTTGTTTCGGCCTACTTGGTCCTGTGCAATGTATCTCACTGTTTTGTGCACACACAAGAGTGACTCGTACGATTAGACCCCATCGCTCGCCAAAAATGCCTCGGATTCGGCTAACTAGTAGTAGCTATACACGTCGTCTTAGTGCGCTTGCGTTAATATTACGCGCTTCTTACTAGTAGGCGAATGCATGGCATTTTTTTGCGAGCGAAAGCGAGCTCACAAATGGGGGTCTAATCGTATGAGTCACTCTTGTTGCCCTACATTGCACAGGGACCAAGTAGGCCGAAACAAAACCTTTTAGACCAGAGCGCAGTAGACAATCGAATCGAGTCAAAAACAGTCCGACGACAGCGCGAATCAGGCATAATCCGGCTATCTGATTGGTCTGCGTGAATAGGGAACAAGTGGCAATGCACCAGGCCTTCTCCCGTCGCGCGGATTTGAGAAGACGTATTATCAAGATAGGGCTCCGTGATAGAGGTTTTGAAGTATTCCTCTCCAAGATGACGTTTTCTGATGTCAATCCTAGACATGCTAAATGATTCTAAAAATGGTTGCAGTCCTTCAAATAACACCACCAGCCTCTGCTAAACTACTAAATGGGAATGAACTGTACTAGTTACCATATTTGGTATTATTACCCTCGGTGCGCGTATGCGCAGCGAGGGTATGTGCCGCTCCCCCTCTCCATCTCTTTTAATCGTCGCTGAAAGACAAGCGTGAGACTTTCGACGGCCGGGGGTTCTGTCTGTCTTCCTCTAGGAACAGAAGCAGTATCGTTGCCATGCCAGCTCTCGATCTCGTAGATGGTCCTGAAAATACGAGCAGCTCTCTGTAGTGATGGTGGACTTTCGACCGGCAGGGCATATTAGAGAAAATTCGAGACGAAGACCACGATTCTTTGTCTGTTCTCTCTCGATGAAGAATCACTATCCTCACGCGCAAGTAATCCATCTCCTTCGAAACACAACTGGAACGGACTCGTAGAGGATGGAGAAAAAATTCGCACAGTATACTCGTAGTATTGGCTTGAGCGGAAGCGAGCTAACCTAGTGGTCCAAACGCGACGGCTTGTGAGTTATGTCACCGTACGTGTCGAGCGTCGACCGAAACTGCGCATGTCACTGCTACGTCGTCGGGACGTCGCCCACCCAGCTCGTGTGACGAATCCGTAGTATATACACCGCTGACACTGATATGCATGCCGGCTCCGAGCTGCGAACGATCAGTGCCCCTCCGACTCCCAGTTGCAGTCGCAGCGCGTAGCTCTCTTGGTCTAGCTCACTAGCTACGTATAGTGCGCAAGCTACTTACTCAACCTAAATATTATGTCCACCATAATACTTTTGTTACTTGCTGAACGACCAGTAATATGCCCTGGATTGGTACTGTAGCTATTGTATAATGCCCTAGTAAGATTATGGTTGTAGTGTTATACTTGAGTTCTCGCTCCGCTCGCCCAAAGAATGGCATGACGCTATTTCCACTGCGTGAGCTATATAATCTTGTTTGATCAGTAGCTAAGTCGCGCATTGGAGTTTAGTTATTAACATCTCGGCGCGCATGCGGTCATCGAGGGTACGTTGTTGGTTTGTCTGTCTGTCTGTCTGTCGGTGTGTCGACGCTTATTCTGGCACTACAGCTACGACTGGCGGCCAAAGTGCGATACCAGCGGCCTTCAGAACTACAGCTTGATAGCTGATAAAACTAGAGACGCGCCTCTTTCATGGAACGACAGCGTCTAGCGCTATGCACGTCGGAAAATATTGTAACAAGCGAAAAAGCAATAAGTTGCATATCGCACTGACGACCGGATCCGCTCGCTCTGTGTAGCGGGAGGCTCAGGAAGTCACAACGATCTGCAGTTCGCGCGTGTGTTGCTACTTCATTGGATATTGAAACAATTTCATGTTGTGCAGAGCTGCAGACCATGATGGGCAAGCTGATAGTGATTAATCCTACTAAGGCGTTTAGTTTATTGTACGGTTGAGAAGATAATCGGCTGTTCATCCTCCTGGATTTTGGCCTCTAAGCAATAAAGAGCAATGTTCAAAGCCTCATCTTTTCATCCTCTCCTCCTGCTCTCACACAGCACTGCTTGTGCACAAAAAACACAAACGCTCTTGATTAAACTTTGTCCAGTTCCGCGCGTTCGAAACCCGGTATCAAGCAAGCGAGCGCATTTAGTTTCTTTAATAACCCCTTCGTAGATACGCTGTCATGTGTCTCAGCAGTACGCATGCGCTTTAGAGTTCGCCCCCGGTTGGCTAGATACCGCTCATAGAGCCCGTCTCCGGCTTCGTTCGCGTTAACACCTTGCCGCTTCGGAAATGCACTGTTTACGCAGGCGGGTTGCGTCTATCATTGATGGGTTTTTCGAGTAAGGACGGTTTATTCAAACAACAAAACGCTCTCTGATTCTTGCCTTTGTCTTGGTATGCCTGGGCTCCCGCGAGTAGCGTGCTGTGGATGGAGAGTGGTTCTTGACTCGCGCTGCGCTTCGCCGCGCACACTCTACGCGGGTGTAAGCGCGCACGTTGCGACCCGCGTGATGCATTTGATCGTGGTCATAAGGAATGTGCGAGACTTTGCTTATGTGACATACAGCTAGAGTACGCAATTAGCGTGGACGTACTCGCCAAGCAGTATCATATGGAAACGTACGCTGTACTACACACAATCGCTGCGCTGTGAAAGTTCGAAATCGGTCGCTTGTGTTTAGCTACATTACGGCAGATTCCAACCGTTTTGAAAGTGAACGCACATAGACTTTAGTGTTGTAGATATGCACTGGTTAGCGTGAAGCTGAGGAGGAATGCGAGTCATTACGCTACTAATAACTGCCCCTTTGAAGGTTTACGTTTCGTCCGACTACGGGAATATACTTGATAGTTGTGTGAGGGATCGCTACGTAGCTAGCGTGCTATGCAGACTGACACAGAAACAATATCGATTGCACTCGTGAAAGTTTCCATGATGATATCTAGCCACGATGAAGCCTTCAGTGAAGGCCCAACTATGCATACCATTCAGAAACAAGCAAATTCAGCCCATCTCATGAGATTGGGTTCTGAGTCTCCATCTCAGTAGCTGATGAGATTGTGTTCTGAGTTCTCCATCTCAGTAGATGAGATTGTGTACTGAGTTCTCCATCTCAGTAGATGAGATTGGGTTCTGAGTTCTCCATCTCAATAGGTGAGATTGGGTTCTGAGTTCTCCATCTTAGTAGATGAGATTGGGTTCTGAGTTCTCCATCTCAGTAGATGAGATTGGGTTCTGAGTTCTCCATCTCAATAGAAGAGATTGGGTTCTGAGTTCTCCATCTCAATTATAGTTGTCATTGGGGGTTTTCTATGAATCTCACTTGAAGAGATTGGATTGTGAGTGTTCAATATTACATAGATGATTTCTTCATCTAATGGGCTCTGGATGTCTATGGAAATGGGCGTCCCTCAAGATCTATTCAAGAAGGGGTTACATGATAACAGGCATTTCAGGGTGCCGGTAAAATGATCCCCCCCATCCTTTAGGTACAGCTATACCAAGGAAGAAATCAACAGGACACCAACATGGTCATTATTTTCATGATCAAGCAGTGGTGCATAGAGAGCTCATCTCAGAAGAAGTTGAGACCTCACAAAGTAATTACAGTACTGCTGGTAGAGCCATTGCACCATCACAAGAGCCTTAGGTAAAAGTAGCTATTACAAAGGTAAGACAACAATACCGTTTCTTCTACCTTTCTCCGATTAGAAACACAGCCAAACAAAGCAGTCTCATCAACCGATTTGTGCCTAATAGCAGACCTGATTATCGTACCAGCTAAAAAGTCATTGCATCCCTGCTCAGTTCAGTTTAAATAGTATAATCTGAAGTGGACTGTAGCTACTCGTCTTTCATCACAACCTATAGTTTATATTCTTGTATGGTAGAGAAGTATTTGAAGGTATATTATTACTAACTCCCAACACACTATTCTATTTTCTTTCATCCACAATTGCTGCAAAATTTAATCCTTCTTGTTCCATCATTTTGACACAATGCTTCTTGCCAAGTATAAAATATCCCAGTAACAAATACATGCTCCTTTACAGATTAACTACAGTTTATTGCGGTGTACTGAAATCGGTTTGTCTGATGATGAATGTGTGGAACAGCTTTCGTCCTATCACTGGAGATTTTCTCGTGTAACAAAAGAGATGCGATCATCCCACTACATCGATGTTCTCACTCATGCCATACTCCACTATGCTGAAAAAACAACAGGAAAAAAATTGGTATAGCTAGCTACTTTTACTTCAATTTCTCTGCAGTTATGTGAGATTTCTATATAGAGGAAAACTATACTTGCCACAACAAAGTGGACAACTCGGTATATACATCAATGAAGAGACACAGAAAGCAGGACTATTCAGATGAAGATATAGACAGTGATAGCGACAATGATAGTGAAATTGATGGCAATACTGAGTGATGCTGAAGTTTTATGTATTTCTTCAATAGTTCAGCACATTCGGCTTCATTTTTGGGTTTACTCAATCAAGCCCTATGCATTTTAGATCAAACCATTCATGACAGCCATTACAGGGCACAATGACATTATTTTCTTGTCGTAGTTTGGCATTCCACAATAGACTTTCTTTTGTATACTCTTCCTGATTTTTCCACCCAACCCCATCCTTTTGTCTCTCTTTACGGGGAATGTTGTTATTTCAAGCGATGTCCTTAGCCAAAAAATGTGCTTTGCAAGGGTCCCTTTCAAAGACAAGCAATATTGCAAGCAAACAACAGTCATTTAGCTTTTCTTGGATTTGAATGTTCATTAGCTCAAAACGAACCGTTTTTCTCAGAGGACTCAGTAAAGAATAAATCAGCTTCTTTGTTTCCATTTTTGTTAAATTTTAGCTGGCTGTACACAAAAACACTATACCATAACTGATTTTACCCCTACTCAACTCAGATGAAACCATAGCTTGAACCAGAGTCACTTCAAACTTTAAACACTTTCAGGTCCTTCAGATTCTGAAACAGGTTTTACCATAATTATTATATAATAGCTTTTAGTGACTCTGGTGCGGCTTGTACAAAGTAGCCTCAAGCACTATCTAAAATGAGATGGAAAACTCAAAACCAGTAAATCTAGATGGAGAACTCAGAACACAATCTCATCTCTTGAGATTGAGAACTCAGAACCAAAATCTTATCTATTGAGATTGTAAAGGATCACAAGAGGGTTTTGCGCGCATCGCTGCGACAATCGACATGGAGAGCTTTCTCAAGATCTCATCATAGTTCACACACCAGTCATTAGATGATCACTAGCTACAACCTAGCTCTTTTATACAAAAACCCACAAACATGAAATCAGAGAGACTGTGGAGACATCCAGTCCCTCACAGAGGTGGAGAACTCAGAACCCAATGTCATATACTGAGATGGAGAACTCAGAACCCAATGTCATATACTGAGATGGAGAACTCAGAACCCAATCTCATCTACTGAGATGGAGAACTCAGAACACAATCTCATCTACTGAGATGGAGAACTCAGAACCCAATGTCATACACTGAGATGGAGAACTCAGAACACAATCTCATCAGCTATACTGAGATGGAGACTCGGAACCCAATCTCATGAGATGTTCTTCACGCAGCTGAATTTGCTTGTTTCTGAATGGTATGCATAGTTGGGCCTTCACTGAAGGCTTCATCGTGGATATTATCATGGATTTCCGAAGTGCAATCAATATTTTTTCTGCTAGCGCTAGCTACGTGCGATCACTCACAACAAATAAGTTTTCCTGCAGTTGGACGAAACGTAACATTCAAAGGGGGTAGTTTAGAGCGTAGACTCGCCATTCTCTCAGCTTTTCACTCTAACCAGTACAGCTAAAACACTAGAGCCGGAGAGGGCTATATCGAGTTATATCTAGCCCAACCTGGGGCGAACTCTAAGCGCATGCGTAAGCTGACAACATGAACAGCGTACGAAGGGGGTTAAACACAGAAACCAAATGCGTCGCTTGTTGATACCGAGTTTCGAACTATTTCAGACGCATGTGATCGACAAAGTTTCAGAACCAGGTGTGACGGTAGATACCAGCGCAGCACATACTCTAACACCAGTCTCCAGCACCATGTGTGTGGTCAGGGGACCAGGGAACTGGTTCAGACACTATCCTCCAGCTTTCAGGAGGTATTCACCACATCACGGAAATCTCCTCCAGAATATGATCATATCCGCTTCTGTATCACTGTATTACATGCAAACTCTTCTTACCACTTAAGTCACACTGCTTTGTAAAAATACAATGCATCTGCAAAAGGAACTCAACCTACTGCATGCAACCTGTGATGCGTTCTGTGCGATCAGTTGTCTTGTCTTCTGTTGCATGCGGGCGGATGATAGGTACGGGCAGCTGTCATCAGGTATATGACTCTTCAGACGATTGACATAATATCCATGCAGCACTAATAGAACACGGTGAGCGTCGGGTGTGCTGATGTGGCGGCGTGGCGGCGTCAGGCGCGAGATGAGGTGTTATACTCCCCGTCGGGCGTGTCTGGCCTGGGCGTCCCTTGCTTTCAGAGCTGTTGGTTGGCCCTTTTTATTCGCTAATCCTCATCGCTATTTGTTTTACGTGATGTTGACGTCGAGGGGGGTGACCAGGTCGTCCGTCGTCTTACGTGTGGGGGCCGTATGGCGCTGGAGTGCGTGTGGCGGGGAGAAGTAAGACAAGAGGAGTGTTGAAAAACGATGGGGACTGCCCTTTTTGGTCGGGTGGGTCGTGTGGCCGGATGGGGGTTGTTGGAACGTGAAAAAGCCATATATCATGCAATGAAATGGGGGAGGGCTAATGAATGGAAGAGTAAAACGAACCAACGGGGGAAGGTTGAACATGGAAGGGGGGTAGTTGCAGGTCGAGCCTGATAAAGGAAGGAGGGAGATTTCAGGGGACGGCGAGGAAGAGGGTGTCTGACGATGGGGGGGCGGGTTTGGTTTCCGAGGGGGTATTGGGTGGTGTGTGGGGTGTCTCTTAGTGTGCTGGGACATGTTCATATCTCATTCTGCAGTGGTGTTTGTTTGTTCGTCTACAAAGGATAAGATCTACTTAACGGGCATATGAAGTCAGAGAATGAGGAAATAACGGTTTTATATGACAAGTGCTCTATTTTTGTTACAAAGCTTTTTTTAGGCGCTTCCAGCATTGTTTGATTGGCCTACATGCCGTGCTATTCGCCATTTTAATGCGCATGCAGCTTTTATTTTTAGAAAGTACTCTCCATCACCGGGTCCGCTTGCTGTCTATCTGAAGGGACACAAGAAGTCACAACGAAATGGCTCGTTGTACGACTCTGGGTGCTATCTACTACTGTAGCTAGCCCGAGTCAGACTATCTTGCGAGATGAAGTGGAGAAAGGCGGACGGCGTGGCGCCAATGGCCTAGTATTGTCGTGCGAAGCGGCTAGGGTGTTCGCGGGGTCGTTTCGTAGGTGGTGTTGCAGGGGTGGTAGTGCTTTTCATTGGGGGTTGTGTGTTTTTTGGTGTCTGTTCTGTCTCGTTGTTATCTACGTCATCTCAATTTATCGAGTTGTTCGTTTTCGTTCTAACAAAGGATATCCACCTACTTGAACGGCCAATAAAGATCCGAAAATTTCGAAAGGTTTTAGTCGTGAAACGCTCCGTTGCAAATGCTTTTTAGTAAGCATACGGAAAAAAGCCAATATGCAAATACTCCAATCGGCTACACGGCATGATCGATCCGCGTGCTCTGGTCTGTCCGTACCACGGATATTTGCACAAGAAGATGCAACGTCAGGGCGTGTATCGGCCTTCGCAGGCTATGTATAGTAGGTGTAGTGCCCGCTTGGTGCAGACTGCTGCGAGTGATGGCAATAGACCAAGAGTAAACAGCTAAAAAACTAAATCCGCCCAGTCCCATTCAATTGTAGTTTGGAGCCTCCTTCAATGGGGTGGCGGGCCTGTCTTGCTAGGCAGCTAAGAAGGCCTTTACGGGTCGGCTCTGCACGTGCCCTTTCTAGCCTTTGCCGGTGGAGAATGGGGGAGAATTTTTCGACGTAAAGGGTGATCATGGCCGTGAATTCGTTTACTCCAGAAGTTTCGGTACTCGTGGGGGTCCCGTTCGCTCTTCTGCTTGGCGCTCCGCCGGCTTTTGGCTCGTTTGTGGAGCTTGGTTTCCCCCCCTCCGCGCTCCTTCACCGGTTCCGTACTTTTCGATCGGCTCGGTGCAGGTGTTGCGGAATGGTGGGCGTGTGCTCTACGGCCGCGCTATGCCTTAGACTTGCATGGTTTGTATTGTTTTGTTCGTCATTCGCCGATTCGCGAATGGGCCTTTCGGCTTCTGGAACGGTCGTGTGGAACTGTAACCCCTCGCCCTTGCCTTTCTCCTTTGCGGGTCCGCGATGCCCGTCCCTCTGTCAGCAGGCGCACTGCGTCTCTTTGGGGATGTTATTAGGCTTTGGCGTTGGACTATCGTGTGTAACGCCTCCTCTCGGCTTTGGGTTTAAATTGCCCCGATTTTTCCTGCTTTTGTGAGGCTTTCTGGCTGGAGCTAGTTAGATGCGGGTTGCCATGGGTGGTTTCTGATACGTGTCTTTTTATTTTCGTCATATAATCTGACGTTTCCGGTTGTGGTGTCTGTAGGGATGAGCGTGTTGTTCTGATATCCCGGGGTATTCCTCTGCGCTTTCTGTCCACGGGATTTGCGTTTTTGCCGCCGTTTGTGTTCTTTGTACCTCGCCCACCCATGTGGCGGTTGTCCTCCCGGGATAAGGATTGGATTGCCTTGGTCAGGCCAGCGGTGGGGCGAGTGCGTTCTAGTTCGGGGAGCTCGTACGTTGGGGTGGCCGTGGTCGTGCTCTGTTGGCGGCCGGGTGCTTCGGCGGCGTTAGCCTTTTGGTCGTCTGGCGCTGCGACGCTTCTCCTTGTCGTTAATTCCGGTCGTGGCCGTTGATGTGCCTCCTCCCTGTTGCCGACCCCCCTCCGTGAGTGTCGGAGTTGGGTATGGCGCAGGGCTTTGCGGCTTAGCTGTCGGCTCTGCCCTGTTAGTGGGCTGTGGTTTCGCCCTGATTAGGAACCTCCTCATCCCTTGGGACCCTGTATTGTGGGGGGTTATCCTAGCCCTAACGCCCAATCCTTCCTCTATGTGGTTGTCTTGTACCCGTATTTCTCTCGCTTGACACCTCTTCAGCGTTCTTTTTGCGCCGCTTGCACTTTTTTATGCTTGTTCTTACGCTGGACTCAACGGATTTCCTTCCCGTCGCTTTAAGCTTCGGGTGTCTGGCGGGGGCTGCAGTGCCCGTGCCCACTGGTGTGTCATTTGGTTTGGGAAGGTAAGCCTCGGTCACTAGTCACCGAAGATTGCAGCGCATGCCGTCGAATGGAGGAGAGTTCTCTCGCTGGACGCTGGCTAGATCGATGGGCGCATTTCCCGAGGCTAAGCGCGTAACGAAGCCGCGCATGCGCACTTACTTACAGTAATCCGCTCGAACGGTTTGCTTTCACTAATAAATCGTACGTGTCTATATACCCACGAATAAACAGTCAAAATGCGAGCTCTAGTGCAGCTAGCTGTTTTTGCCTTGGCACTGAGTCTGGTGCGTTGCGAGCACGATTTCTCCCGCTACTCCTTTCAAACAACCCTAAACACTCAAGAAAACGGAGGTCTGTACGAACTCTACTGGACGTTCGACAATGAAGCAGAGAAAATTTCCTTCGCCGTTCGCGTGAATGCAGCGGGTTGGGTTGGCTTTGGACTTTCGCCTAACGGACAAATGCCCGACTCTGACGTGGTCATAGGATGGGTCCCTAGTGAAGGAGACCCTGTGTTCCATGTGCGTTCCTAGTGCAATGCAAGCTAACTCTTTTTATCATACAGCATTGTGCAGGACCGGTTTGCAGGGGGAAGGGAACCTCCCACAATAGACGAGCAACAAGACTGGGTGCTGAAAGGTGGAGAGGAAGAGAATGGCTTCACTATCCTTGAGTTCAGTCGGAAATATGTCACTTGTGATGACTATGACCTCCCCATCACGGTATATATATAAGACAGAAAGAATGGCAAATGCAAGCTAAAACATTAATTTGTTCAATATTGTAGCCCGAAACAGCTAGGGTCATTTGGAGTTTCCATGCCACCACTGACCCAACCTCTGAGGTTCTAACCTTTGCTGACAGACACTCACATAGGGGAGCTCTCAGTCTCAACCTACTGGGAGGTCTCCCTGATGCAGCTCCTGATCCCCTGGGCCTGGACTCCTATGATATTACTGTTAATGGGGTAAAAACACACAACCCAGTATGCATGTATTATTATTATACAGGTATACGTGCAATCTTAAAAACACAACCATGCATGTATAATATACACAGTCGCCCTAAGGTACACAGGTATACTGTGCAGTCAATTGGACTATGCCAATAAACATAGCTATTATATAATTATATTTGCTGATAAGAATGGTGTGATAGTGTTCCAGTGTAAAATTCATATCCCCATGAGTATAACCATGTGACGTTTCCATACAACTCGAGTGTGTTTGCCGTTATGCACAGATCACCATCCCAGAGTCAGACACAACGTACTGGTGTGCTGCTTTCAAGCTTCCCGAGAGTATCCGCACCCAAACACGGTACATTACCAAGGTACGTATAGTATTACTACAATAGTATATTATACTACAGTTATGCTTAATTGGCGAATTAGTTTGGACCTGTTGTGACTGAGGGAAATGAGGCTCATGTTCACCACCTGTTGATCTATCTGTGTGACGGTATCAACGACACACATGTGGGGAATGGAGGAGTGTGTGACAGTGATGTGCCACGTCAAGTTGTCGCGTGTCGTGGAGGAACACTCATAGCTGCCTGGGCAGTTGGTGGAGAGGTCAGGATTTTGTAGACTAAATTCCCAGATTCATTGTAAGTTGACCCGGTAGATGGATAATTTAGTTTGGTTCCTTCTCCTCCCCCCACGACTTGGTTAATCCAACCATTTCTTCAACTATTTATTCCCAGATTCTTTTATGAGACTGTATTAATTAGCTGCTGCTGAGTTTTAGTTTTCAAAAGTAGAGGGCTGTGTAGCTAATACAATTTACAGCTACCTGCATTAATTGCAGGAGTTTGTGTATCCTAACAATGTGGCGTATCCATTTGGAGGAGAAGGATTTCCAGAGTACCTTGTCATGGAGCTGCACTATGACAATCCTCCAAAGATACAAGGTATAATGGTTTAGTACAAACATGCCATGTTCCTCTTTTTCTGTTGTTAGAGATTTCACCCATGCATCTTGGCCATTATACAAAGTCTCATATTTTGCCACACACACACACACACACACACACACACACGCACAGCTGTGAAAACGTCAGCATAATATAATATCACCCGTATAATGTGGATCCATTACTCAATAATGACTCAAGGGGCCCTTTACCCAGATCAGGTCACTTATTATGTAACTACACAGGAACTGTGGACAGCTCTGGTATGAGAATGTGGTATACCTCCACTGCGAGGGAATATGATGCTGGGATATTGAGATTGGTCATGCTGTGACACACCTCCACGTCATTCCGCCTGGTGCAGAGAACTTCACAACCACCGGCATCTTGACCAGCGAATGCACAAATGTATGTTCCCTAGCGAAATGTAATAATTAATTATTAACAATCAACTTTTTTCCCTGCAGTATCTTCCAAAAGAAGGCATTCATGTGTTTGCAAATATACTTCACACCCACATAGTCGGTAGGACGGTATCGTAGAACTTTGATGTATACCAATAGCTATATACTATTTTTACTGTTTCAGGTCATGGACTGAGTCTCCAGCACATCCGCTACAACTCTGACTGTGGTGTGTACGAGGAACTGGAGCCAATTGACAGGAATCTCAAGTACGACTTCAACTTTCAACAGATCAATCACCTCAGACGCGAAGTTATCATCAAGCCTGTGAGTATACATATTTTTTTACACACGCACGTGTGTACGGATATACAAACAGAGGACAACAGTGCACTGGATATAGAATGCACTGCTTGCCCTGCATCCCCTCGTGCTGCCCCATTCTAGAACAAATGTTCCCACAGCTGTGACTGAGGCCCACAGGGTTTAACAAATCTTATGTGGTCACCAGGGGGAAAAACTATATCGTTAAGTTATCTTCGCTGGATATATGCTGATAAGCTACACTTTCAGGGTGCTACTTTTCTCAGGGGGATATACTGCAACTGAAATGCTTTTATGGAACAACAAAAGAGGATGGTGTAACAATTGTAAGTTGATAGCTACTAGAAATGAGAGAAGACGGTTATATTGTTATTTTTTTTGCAGGGAGGGCTCAGTACAAGAGACGAGATGTGTCTTTCATTCTTTTTCTACTACCCGAGGCTCAAATTTACTGCTGGTGTCTCTCACATTGATGATAATGTATTTTATTCCTTCTTGGGCAACTTTCCGTGAGTGGTATAGCATAGCCAAACCTCGGTGCACTGTAGCTCTGTCTGTGAGCTGCAAAAAACTAATACGGCGATGACAGAGTACATATAGCTACCAGCTATAATAACAGCTAAATTCCAACTATGTCGTGAAGGTGGGTCAGGTTTGCTCTTCCTTATCAAAACTAATATAACTCCGTGGTTATTAGCTACTAAAATTCAGGAAAATTTTACTTGGTATAGAGCTAAACCTTGTTAACACAGCACGAGCTTTAGCTCTACTGCTTAAGATGCATGCATGCATGGCTTGCAACATTCAGTACATTATGTACTAGGTGCACCTTTTCTTACATGTGAGGGCTATTCAGAGCTTTTCTTGAAATTATCAGGACAGGACAGCAGATACTAGATGGGACAATGGAGTACGTTGACGGTCTAAATGGCATTCCGTGGAATGATGATACAAGAAATATGCTTCAGGGACTTGTAGATTCAAGCACCCAGAACTATTACTGTGGTGGAGAGGTAAGTGGGTTAAGCTGTGTGGGACTTCCATTATACTTTTCTTTTCCAGGACGATAGACTGGAAAACAAGACTAACTTCCCAGAAGTTGGCTGTTCTTACATACCTCCTGACCAGTGCTCAGCTACCCCAAATCCTCCTACCTGCTGTGAGAGGATCTCTGCCACTGAAGATGGAGTGGTTCTGAGAGCCTCAGTGGCTCTCTTGCTCCTCCTCTCTCTACTGGCTGCCACACTTGGATGATATAAATACAGCTTGAAACTATACTGTTTTAGTTTTGTGTAACACCAGTTAGTCGGAAAACATTTATTACAATATAATTTTTTTGCACGCTTGAGGTTGTGCATAACGTTAGGCCAAAGATACAACTGAAGACACTGGCTAAGAGGCATGCGAGAGTCTCAGTAAGAGCTATAGCTATATAGTGACGTATGTGTCTTTTTTATCGTTAGTTATTTGTCGCCCTGCTTCTAAAAATAGAACGCTGA
Source organism: Geodia barretti (assembly GCA_030341885.1). Lineage (NCBI taxonomy): Eukaryota > Metazoa > Porifera > Demospongiae > Tetractinellida > Geodiidae > Geodia > Geodia barretti. The sequence continues at coordinate 17,664 of CASHTH010003763.1, forward strand.
TGCTACGTTGCGTCCGGTGGATTGTTTGCTAATAGACTCTTGTTGTTAGAAGCTGCTATACATTTAAGGTCAGTTTAATAATTATGATGACTGAGAGTAAGACATAGCTCTCCCCGCATTTTCACGAGGTGGTATATACATTTGAAAGCTTTTGCGGAATCGCATTGGTCAGGGCCTTACCGCCGGATGTCATCATACAAACACGCTTTGTATGAAGTGCCGAACTACTTTTTTTGGGTCAAGCCTAAACGTCGCGTGAATTTACGTAAATTAATATCGCGAGAGTTTAGCTAAACCTCGTGTGATTATAGCAATCGTCGCACGACTTTAGGCAAACACCGCATGACTTTAGCTAAACTCTGCATGACTTTAGCATCCATCATTGCATTTAGCTAAACTGGCATTACTACAGCTAAAAACCCATGCATTTGGCTTTGGTCGTCGACGTTAGCTAAATATCGAAGACGAATGAGCAACGCGAATAATCGACAGCAGATGCAAAATCTGTGCCCTAAAGTCATGCGCCGATTAACTAAAGTCATGCGCCGATTAGCTAAAGTCATGCAGTGTTTAGCTAAAGTCATGCGGTGTTTGCCTAAAGTCGTGCGACGACTCTCGCGATATTACGTAAATTCACGCGACGTTTAGGCCGTGGTTCTGAGACAAACGGCACTTCATAGGCTTTGGCTGCTTGTGGTCTACTGGTTGCACACTCGTGGCTTCAGTTGGATAGACCACTCGGGCTGTGCCCTCGTGCCCTATCAAAACGGGCCACTCGAGCGCCGCCATCGTATAAACCTATACATACATGTGCACAGATCATCATTCCAGAGAATGATACCACCTACTGGTGTGCTGCTTTTAGACTTCCTGAAGACATCCGTACCCAGAAAAAATATATCACAAAGGTCAGTTCATAATCTTTCTATATTAGTGGCAGCACAGCATTGCCATCGAGGCTACACTGTGCAAATACTGTGCACATTATTTTCATTTCCGTTTCAGTTTTCTCCTAGTGTAACGAAAGGCAACGATGCTCACGTTCACCATCTCCTGGTGTACCTGTGCGACTCTCTCAATGAAACACATGTGGGGAACGGAGGGAGTTGTAGAGATGGCGTGGCTAATGAAGTCGCCGAGTGCCGTAGTGGAGTCCTCATTGCTGCCTGGGCAGTTGGTGGAGAGGTGAGATATTACCTACCAAGGAATACTTAATCCTATCGTTTTTATTTGCCTTCCCTCGTTTTGGAAGTGCATTATTGCCATTGGTGTAAGGCTGTAGTGCGAGGCTGGGTTCACAATAATATGTCGCATTCCCCCGTCACATTGTGCTGCGAAGATAGAAATGGATTCTATTCTCGTGATGTGGCACGGCGCGGCGGGGAAATGTGACATATTGTGAACCTAGCCTAAGTGTCACTGGTTTTTACTCTTCATAGACGTTTGTGTACCAAAACAATGTGGCATTCCCTTTGAGGTGAGATGACCCGAGTAGGTGGTCATGGGTTGAACACGATAATCCAGAATGAAAGAAAACGGTAATACTCCACAACACCGACATGAAGTTAGTTTAGTAGACGCGCTTGCCAGAATGCAGTTTCTTGGGTAGAATCCAAACCCAGGGTAGTCAAAAAGGGTGCAAGCTAAACACTTGCGATACATCGTGTTGAAACCACATATCATCGCTCTACATACCATCTGGCATAGGAATTTGGTGTGGCATGTGGGAGTTGGGAGTGGGACTGATAGAGATTTCTCTGATGACTTTACACCTCACTGGGGGAGGGAGGTCATGGGACTAACTTGCTGACTTGTACAATGAAACCTTGAATAGCAGAGCTCATCATCAATAAACTAAAGTGGCATGATGAAATACTTGTGATTCACCACGTGTGGTGATGTGGTAAATCGATAAATGGCAGGTAATGTGGACAGCTCTGGCATGAGAATGTGGTATAATTCCACGCCGAGGAGAGCAACGAGGCGGAGTTCTGCAAGTTGGTCATTGTGTGACCGAATAATACATAATTCCACCTAACTCTGAGAACTTTACAACCACTGGTATGTGTTGACGACTGCACAAATGAAGTGAGTTTGTTGGAGGCTTGCTGCTAATGTTGCTGCTACTATCGTCCATACCTATACTATTATAGTTCTTTCCTCAAGAGGGAATTATGTGTTTGCAAATGCTCTCCACACCCACGAAGTTGGTTATGCAAATCATTGTTCCTATAACACATACCACATAGCTATTAATCTTGTTATCAGGTCAGGACTGAATTCTCAGACATACGCTATAAATCTGGGGGGGAATGTGACGTGTATGGGGAGGAACTGGAGCCAATTGATTAAAAACTTGTTGAAGATTGATTTCGACTTTAAGCAGTCAATCATCTCAAAGCGTGAATTATGGAAGTTGTTATTATCCAGTAAGTTATATTATGATGTGAGTGGAATCACTCTTGGTCATCATATGCAGGGTGACACTTCGATTCAAGTGCTTTTATGGTACCAAAGGCTTCGCTAAAAGTACTCTAGTAAGATACTGTAAGCATTAGAGTACGCCTATATAGGCAAGTGGGGACCTCCGAAAATGGGACACATTGGTATATTATAAGACATTTTTGGAGTTCAGAAATAATTACGTAGACTAGTTAAGTTAAAATGTTACTAGACTAGTGTAGGTTCCGGAACACCCTCATTTGGAAGGACAGCGAAATGGGGGCAAGATGGCAGCAAGAGTTGTGTTACTATTCCATAGTCCAACTGTAGTCAAAGCATTGAGATTAGTAAATCATGTTTATGTGGGTCACGGCAAAACTCGTCCAAAGTTTGATGTTCCTGGCGTACTCCCATTGCTTATGGACATTAGGTTGATGACTCTATACCATACTCTGTACCATCAACAACGCCATAACTTACAGGAGGGACTCAGCACAAGAGATGCAGAGTGTCTCTCCATTCTTTCTTACTACCCAAAACGGGAAATTTCATTGCACTTCACAAATCGCGGAAGGAAAATGAACTTAGGACATACTTCAGAAAACCCGGATGTCTGTCTAGCTAAGCTACATGTTCTATATACACAATTTTATGGTTTTATATTTCGTATATGACAGAACAGAAAACAAGCAGTTGAACTTCAGAAGGGCTAAGAGTTAACCTGGGATTGACGGGCAAATGAAGATTCTCCAGCGATTTGCAAATGAAAAGCGCGCATTTGCCTATGTGGTTAATGCTGCAGGTACATGTCATATATTGCTACTAATTTTCATATTTGATGTATTATTTCTTATTAGGACAGAGGGGTAGTAAAATCATCCAATTTCCTAATATTGGTTGTTGTTTTCCTACATACCTCCTGCCAGTGCTCTGCTCTCCAGCTACCCCCAAAATCTCCTACATGCTCGTTTGAGAGGATCTATGCCCACTGAAGATGGAGTGGTTCTGGAGCCTCAAGTGGGCTTCTCCTGCTCATTCCCTCTATTACGGCTGCCACATTGGGATGAGCTCTACTGAACAGCACCATTAATTGATGCTTTGAACAACCTTAATTACTATAGCTAGTCTGTGATGGCTGACTAATGTGTATATAGCTACTTTTGCGACATTGTGTAGCTATTTTTATGAAGGTATTAGACCATTGTGTGTGATGCACAAAAGAGAAGAAAAAGATGCGGACGCTTGTTGAAGCGAGGATAAAAAGCGCTGCGCATGCGTTATGTGGGGAGAGCGGAGAGCGGCTTGTCGCACATCTCTGCGACTATAAAGATGAGCATCAGAGCATTTTAACAGGATGATGAATTTCATTTTGTCTGGCTTCCTCGGTATATACACTGGCATGGATGCGCGCAGATCTCAGCTAGTACCGTTCAACGACGCTCAACCACTGTGTGATAACGGAGGTTCTCTAATGGAACTTCGAACAAATTGCGAAGGAAAACGATTTATTTCGCCGGTTCGCGTCCCGACCACGGGGATGTCGGCTCGGACTCTCACCCAACGGACAAAAATGCCAAAACTCTGACGTAGTACATAGGATGGGTCACTGATGGAGGACAGAGACCGTGTTCCTGTGAGTGTAGCTAGCTTGGTTGAACAGTACTTACACGACGAAACAAAGGGTTTGCTCGCGCGCTCCCGCTAGCTAATAATCGTACGTGTCTATATACCGAACTAATAATGCGAGCTCTAGTGCAGCTAGATGTTTTTGACCTGGCAATGAGTCTGGTCGTTGCGAGCAACGATTTATTCCCGCTACTCTTTCAAACAGTCCTAAACACTCAAGAAAACGGAGGTCTGCTCGGGTGGGGGGGCGGAGGGGTAGTGGTGTAGTGAGTTTACATGGGGGGGGGTGGGGGGGGGGGGTACGACTCTACTGGACGTCGACAATGTGATGCCCAAGAGAAAAAGATGCGAGCTTGTTGAAAGGCGCGGATTAAAAAGCGCTTGAGCATGCGTATTGCGTTATGTGGGGAGAGCGGGTGTGTCGCACAATCTATGCGACTAAAAGCTGAGCCTCAGAGCATTTACAGGATGATGAATCATTTTTGTTGCTGGCTTCCTCTGGTTATATACATGGCATGGATGCGAGGCACGATTCTCCGTTAGCTACCCGTTCAAAAGCGGACGCTTCAAACACTGCTGAATAAAGGACCGTCTCTACTGAACCTTCGACAATGCGAAGGAAACGATTCATTAGCCGTTCGCGTCCCAGACAAGGGGATGGGTCGGACTTCGGACTATCACCCAACGGACAAAGCCAAACTCTGAAGTTAGTCATAGGAGGGTCAATGATGCGGAGAGAGAACGTGTTCCATGTGAGTGTAGGCTAGATGGTTGAACAAGACTGAGGGTCATGTTCACTCTTTGGAAATTTGTGTTATTGTTCACACAGACCGGTTTGAATGAGAGAGCCGCGCATGCGCGAAGGAGGAAGAGTTCTCTGCTTGCTAGGAACCGACGCACTTCGCGAGGCGCGTGTAAAGATAAACAGTAACGAAGGGCCGCGCATGCGAATTCACTTACAAGACGAACAAAAGAGGTTTGCTCGCGCGGCTCCGCTTCGCTCATAATCGTTACGTGCTATATTACCCACACGAATAATGCGAAGCTCTAGTGCAGCTAGCTGTTTTTGCTTGGCCCTGGTCTGGTGCGTTGCGAGCACGATTCTCCCGCTTCTCCTTTCAAAACAGTCCTAAAAACTCCAGAAAACGGAGGTCTGTACGAACTCTACTGGACGTTCGACAATGAAGGCAGAGACAATTTCATTCGCCGTTCGAGCTGAATGCAACGGGTTGGGTTGGCTTTGGACTTTCGACTAACGGAACCAAATGCCCGCCTCTAGACGTGGTCATAGGATGGGTCCCTATTTGAAGGAGGACCCTGTGTTCATGTGCGTTCATATGCAAGGCAGCTAACCTTTTTATCATACAGAATTGTGCAGGACCGGTTGCATGGGGGGGAAGGGAACTCCAACAATTAGAGAGCAAACAAGACTGGGTGCTGAAAGGTGGAGAGAGAGGAAGAGAATGGCTTCACGATTCCTTGAGTTCAGTCGGAAATAGGTAACCTGTGATGGCTATGACCTCCCCATCATTACGTAATCTGCACGGCTTTTACCCTGCATTGAATGACAACTAAGAACGTTATTAATGGAGGGTTATTAAGGGATGTAGGAGAGTCTGCTATGTGTAGTTAACGTATAGGCGGCGAGGCGGCCCATCTTGGGCCGTTCCTTGGGCGGGCGCGTCCGGAGATTAGGGACGAGATGAAGAGAACGGAACGAGCGAGACGTCCGCCCTCATATCCGACA
>CASHTH010003768.1:0-75211 GCA_030341885.1 Geodia barretti
GCAGTCACAGTGAGCAATATTAGGAGTGTGTGCAACAGTGGGAAATGCAGAGGGCAGTCAGGTCTTTACTGCATACATAAAACTTGTTAACATGGTATAATGATTATAAAGTGTGGGGTAATGGCAATATTAATAAATGTATGATGCACATGTAATATAGAGGGGTAGGGTGCATCGTGCTAGACAAGCTCTCCCACTCCTCCTGCGAGCATTATAGCTTTGCAAAACAGTTTTGAGCTCAGAGAGAGGGTATTATATACACACAAATACAGTACAAGGAAAATCCAGCATGTTGCACTTAGTTACACGGGTCACTAAATTAATAATTAACAAACGTAGGGAGAGTGGTTTGGGGGAAATAAGGCTATCAATCAGAACACACACAGTCTAGTGAGATAGAAAGTGGCTAAAGAAGAAGGAAAACATATGCATCATGTATACCGTATGGCCACAGTCTGAGTACACACTACATGTTCATGTTACCAAGCTCTTCCAGAGCTGGTGATCCTGTGAGAGTATACAGAGAGAGAGTGAATGAAGAGTACATACAACTAGACTCCACGTCAGTTGCGTGTAACGATCAATGCACACACATGTACGTTAGCCTCCACAAACAAGCCTTCCCCCTACATATACCTGTTATCTACCCTTTACCACAATAGCGCTGTAAAGAAAAGGGAACGTCTGGAACTGAGGCTACTAGGCATGAGAGCATGTGTAGTTGCATGTATACACATGTAAACTTCTCAGCTACTAGACAATTTTAAATTCCAATCACAAGCACCTACAGACATACAATGTAGCCTTGGTTCCAGGCCCTCCCTTTGTTTTATGTGGACATATTATGTGGGCGTGTATTCTGCGGAGGTGGAAAAACGCTTGGAACCAAGGCTACTGACACATAATAGACACAAACAAGCATGCAAATAATATGTACACTTCACACTGACCTTGAGGTAGAGCAGTGAGTGTGGTGGAGGTGATTCTGTGTGAGAGTGTGAGGTTGTGAGGTGAGTGAGGGGAGTGTGGAGGAGAGACTGATGCCTCGATCTGTGGCCTTCACATGTGAGAGATTGAGGCTCTCCATCGACACACAGCTTGTGTGTGTGTGTGTGGTGTGTGTGCATGTGCGCGTGTACGTGTGTGTGTTGGGGTATGGGGGGATAGCAAAGAAGGATTCGTGCCTGGAGCGAGATTGTGGGAGGCGGTTTGCCACACCTCACCGCTGTGGTCTGCCTAGTGGTCCAAGGTGTATGCATCATTACTGTGCCTCACTTCTCCTCTATCTTGGGACAGCATGGGCAATATTGAGCTATTATTCTACTCTATGGTTTCTGTGTCATTTATATATTGCAAGTAATAGAGGGCAAGGTGCTACTGTTCTGAGCGGAACAGTATGTGTGTTGCGCTACACATACAGCACACGAGTAAGACATGATGCCCCAGCCTTGCGTGAACTGGGGATAAAGATCCAACGTCTCCTCACCATCCAATGTCAGCACCTCTGTGCAAAATCCCATGTTACTTGACGCGTACTGTCTTGAAGAGTTACAATCACATACCTTAGGCTCTCTGACTTGCAATCCGATGGTTCTCCTAATGCCAGTGGGGTATATACTTATAGGGAGTTGTGTATGTCAAGAGAGAGAGAGAGAGAGAGAGAGAGAGAGAGGTGGAGAGGGAGGGAGGGAGGGAGTGAGTCGGAGGTGTGGGTGTGTGCACGAGAGAAAGTGTGTGTGTAAATGCTATTTTTCAAGCTCTGGAGAACATTTTCAAGTACATGACAGTTGTGCCAAAGGAGCACTTTGATGTCTCTTGCAACAGTAGTGATATTGCAACCAGTTTCGTTTTGCTTTTTCATTACTCACCGGTGGCACACACGTTAAAGTAGATCTGCCCACTGATATACTGCCATGGATGTGTCAGAGCAGTTGAGGTCCCCTTATAAGGATGTTCTCCTTCACTTTTGCATCTCGAGTGCGTATAGTTACGTCATTCCATGACTCATACACAGACTAAAATAATAGCAGACATGGTCGACATAAATACCAACCACTTGTGGGTGTGTCGAGTTCCAATCTAGCGACCCTCTTCGCTCTTCATGCTGGACTGGAATGGGGCCGGCTTCACAACCCTCCCTTCACGATTCCTTGACAATAGATTGATTTTAATCTACCATCACGCACACAAAGAGTTAAAATCAAATCTTGCAAAAGCTCGCTTTCTCTGTGTGGTTGCTAAATGTCAAAGGTGTCTAATGCACTGCCAACCTTCTTGAGACTAGTTCCGCGACCAAACCATCTTGATTCCATCTGCAAGCCTCTTGATGGTGACTTGACCTCTGTTGTTTGCCAGTGTGCAACCCGTCCTGCATAGTCCAGCTTGCAGTACACACCATGAAGTCAGTCATATGCATAATAACTAATACTACAGCGCTACATATGCTACTTGAGAGGGTATTGGGCACACTATTATCATGCTCTATTTGTGTGCTTCCACAGCATCCGAACTCTATTCCCTCTAAGGACTGTCAAGATTATGAGATACACTGAGCTACAGTGAAACCTCTGTAATCCGGACACTATTGGGCCATTTAAAGTGTCCTGACTACATCTATGGTTTAGGACCAACTACACAGTATAGTCTCCCGTTTATAGCCTATTAGGTGTGTTCATTTCAGAGATATGCTGATAGAGAGGTTCCACTGTACTCTCACCACAGCACGTATAATTATTATTATGCTTGCATTTTGGCCTATGGTAAAAGAGATGGGTATATACATAGAACCTACGGATCCGTAGGTTCTAACATCTATATAATGGTATACAGTAGGAATCAAGGTAATGAAAGAGGGTTATACAGTACGAGAGACAGTAGCTATACGCTGACCGGGGTTTGAGCTGCTCGCTGACTTCTTCAACGGCTTTTCTCTCGCCTTCTTCCCCATGGCTGACTCACTATAGCTGCCACGCGGGTGTGTGTTCTGTGACGAAATGTGCCCATGCGCAAATTTGGCTCGGTATAGTTGCGTGCATGTCTGATACAGAGACATGTCAGAGTGCAAAATCACACCACAGCACGTATATTATTATGCTTGCATTTTGGCCTATGGTAAACGAGATGGGTATATACATAGAACTAACATATATATATGGTATACAGTAGGAATCAAGGTAATGAAAGAGGGTTATACAGTACGAGAGACAGTAGCTATACGCTGACCTGGGTTCGCTGACTTCTTCAACGGCTTTTCTCTCGCCTTCTTCCCCATGGCTGACTCACTATAGCTGCCACGCGTGAGTGTGTTCTGTGACGAAATGTGCCCATGCGCAAATTTGGCTCGGTATAGTTGCGTGCATGTCTGATACAGAGACATGTCAGAGTGCAAAATAATGGGGTATAAAACAAGAGGCAAATAGTTACAAAAAGCAAAAGTTCCACACCAAAATAATAATCAATTATTGTTTAATAATAATTGTACAAGAATGGTAAAAAGGGGTGGTGCTACAAAGAGAGGGTTGTCATTTCATTCAGAGGAGAAAACACACAATTTCTTTTCTCTGGAACAACTTGAAATTGATGTGCAAGTGTATATATACGAGGACAGTTTTCAATGTTGATTTCAGGATCGTTTTCAGGTGACTCTATCTGGTCGGCCAGAGAATAGAGCCTGCCCTCTCTCAGTATCTTGATGAGAAATTTCCACATCACAGGACCACCCGTACCTGTGATCCACTCCAGACCTGGAGAATCTTTGTGACAATATCTTCTTTTTTGTCTCGACAGTCAGACACGATGCTGTCAATTTGAGCACCAGTGTCATCATGGAGAAGAAAAATTCCTAATCGTCTGTAGTTGACTCCAACTTTTTTTGGAAAGTCGAGATGAAGGAGGTGACCGAGGCGAAGCAAAATGGCTGGTGAAGCTTGCGATGTCTTGTCCCGGTTTTCGCTTATAATCCACAGAAGATGCTTTGTATGAGCCTGTTTGAAGGTTCCTTCTGATCTGTAGCTACTTCTCCCTGACTCTGAGAGAGTGAGTGTTCAGAGTTTGGGAGAAGGTGGCAGTATGAGGTTGCTTCACTGTCTTGCAAGGGCAGATTACAGCTGGTGTAACCTCAATCTCACTGAGTCGCATGACCCCAAACACCTTCTCAATAGCACCAAATATCGTGCGACGAACTTGACTGCATATCTCGGGAAGCAGGTGTTGTACTTGTGGATTGGTAACAACGTGAACTACAAAACAAAATGAGAGGTCGACGAGAATGAACTTGGCAAGAAGTTTTGGATCTTAGAGTGAGGCAATGTTGTGGGAAAGACATTCAGGTGTGCCATCTGCTCTCCTGCTGACCTTCCACTTGTATGTGGAGAGGAGGCGTGAGATTGTGCTATAGACAGACGCTAGATAACGTTAAATCACTGCATGCGCATAGTGCATCAATATAAAAACAAAATAAAAAAGCTATAATACAAAAATACCAAAGCGATTGAATATTCGAGCGTTTTCTATTCCTTTTTACGTTTTTTACGTTTCACAAGAGTCATCTCAATCTGGTCGGCCAGAAGAGGTTCACATTTCCTCAGAGCAATAACAAGACTCTCCCATGTCACACTCATGCCATCTCCTCAAGATCTCTCGAGTTATATCCTTTGCTTTCCCTCGACAGTCATTCTCAACGACGGCCATCTTGTCCCCTCTCTTGTCATTGTGTAGGAAGGTTCCAAATATCTGGTAGCTACTTCTCCCTGACTCTGAGTGGTACATCGAGGTCCAGTAGCTCTGGCAGAGTAGGACGGTCACCTGAGACTGAAGTATAATAACATCACATGTGACTACAGTAATCACAACAATAATTAATACACAATCTACTGGAGAATGCTGGTGCAGTGGTTCCCTGTTTTCTTGATGATTGGTTGCTAGGACCAGCACTTTTGCCCACTGCTTTCATAGCTGTTGATTTTGTTTCGTTTGAGAGCCACATCATGTCATTGTGCTTATCTTCAGCTTTTCCTACACGAGCAATTGTCTTTGAACATTGCAGGAAATATTTGTTCCTGGCAGTGTGAAGGCAAGCAGAATGGGGAATGGCTTTATCTCCACATGGGCATAGGACGGCTGGAGAAACCTTGATTTCTGTTAGCTGCATCACACCAAACACTCTCTCTATAGCACCTAACACAGTCTCACAGACTTGGGAACAGATTTCGGGAAGGCTATATATCACAATCATCTTTGTCAGTTTCGAGATGGATCTCAATGTGACGAGTTGAATCCACAGCAACAACTGTGACTAGCATCTCTGGTTCCACAAGAGATGCTATGTTGTGAGAGAGACATTTCAGTGAACCATCACTTTTCCTGCTGACCTTCCACTTGTAGTGGAGAGGAGGCATGAGATTGTGCTGCTGAAGCAGCTGATGGGGACACAGTCATTGCTGAACTTCACAACGAGGGGTACTGTGTCGGAAGATGATGGGATGTGGTGAGAGAGTTCTGAATCTGGGATGGGTGGGAGCAAACACATTATCCATCTTCACTATATTATTCATGATGGCACTGGAGTCACAGGGTTGAAGTGAACTCTTCACTGGACGGTTTAGACTGCTGTATCTTGTGACTCAGTGGAGCGATGGTGAAATTGTGACAGAACAGCTTGATGGCATGGGAAGGCTGGTAGAAACCTGGAATGAAGAGTGTTTGAAGCTCTTTGTGGCGCAGATTCCGTCTTTCAACAACCGAACAAACTTGGCTGAGAAACCCTCCAAATCTCCACTGCTGACTGCAGCTGAAACGTACAATTCCATTGACACAGTCGAGTGGAACTTGAGGCTTGATGAAAATGTGGAAGTAGAGGAAGGTGTTTTGGCGGTGGAGGAGAACGAGAGCGGCTTGTACTGATTCATCATTCATCTTCAGCCTGGCCCCTAGAGGCTCAGGATGTCACGACCGACATCTGCAGCATATTTGAGAAGATTTTGTTCCAGTATCAGGAAAGCACTTGGCATCTTGAAAGTATGGCCCAAACCTCACTCGTCAATCTTTGTGTGCATCAGCTGGAGAGCCTTTTCATCGGTGTCGTCTGGATTCTTCAAATTCACCACAAAGGCAACCTTGTCGGGGTTTTTGACGAGAATGAGCTCTTCTTCAAATGCTGGAAGCAACAGACTTCGCAGCGCTCGATTGAGTGCCTCTACTCAAGCATCCAAAATCTCCCTCCACACAATCACGATGTGTGGCCACAACCAGCAGACGGAAGAAGCTGGCACTTCCTCGACATGATTTCTTTGCCTGCAATGTGGAGGCTAGCTTGAGGATGATCTGCCTGCCGGTGTACTGGGAGAACAACTCACGCTTGTAATTAACCCCCTTCACGTGGAGATTGATCCGCGGGTGTTGATCGAGACTGTGTAGGAGATTCACCACCAACACTGCCAGATTGGCATTGTGAATGACGGAAGGCATCACTTCCATCAGCTCAAGCTGACCGCCTGTGTCGATCATGTGGATCAACTCCAGCAGAAGCTCACTCACAGAGCCAGTGGTTGTCTTGACAAGGTTAACCATTGCCTGGCTCGTGGGGCTCTCCTTCGGCAGTGAATCTGCCACTTTGGGAGGGATAATCTGACTGTGGAGCTGTGTCGGGTGAGGTGTCTGCTGAGGGAGGAGCAGGCAAGGGGAGAGGATCGCTAGTCCCAGCAGCTGGGTTATCCATGGAACACATGAGATTAGCAGTGAGTGAGGCCATGTCAGCCTCTGTAATTCCGGCCAGGAAGAGGGGAGCAAGTAACTCGCGGATGTTCTCATTGGAGAGAAGCTTCCGCGCACCGATTTGGCCGATGTGGTGGAACAGAGTTCGGAAGGACTGTTCAGCGATACCAGTACTGGTGTAGAGTTCAGGTGGTGGCGTGTTGAAGAGACGACTCAAGAGCCAGGTCTTCCCCGAGCCCATGAGACCTGTAAAACCCCCCACCATATTCCTCTGATTGATACTGCTCTTCTCCAGAGCCTGGTCAATGATCTGCTGAGCCCTCTCATCAGTGATTACTGCAGGATCTGATTCGGTGGAGTAACACACACAGGACATGAGTAGTGTACTGTAGCCAAACTCATAATACTCTACATCAAAAGTTACAAGACAATGTACGAGAGCTTGCTTGTTCATGGAACATGTTCGTAAGCATTGACTAGCCAATATTATTAACCCTCGGCACGCATGCGCAGGAGGGTTACTGTAGTTGTCCTGTGTGTATGTGTGTGTGTAGTGAAGGCATGACTGCACTTGCACACTGCCTGTCTAGCGTGCAATACTTTGTTACAATGTGGACCTTCCTCCGACACATGGTGCCCTGCATTAAGGCCAGAAAAACGTATTGAAACTGGAATAGTATCTCTCACAGTTCAACGGCATCAATTTATGCCATGTGGTCGATGATTTAATGATTATTCAAGTATACGGGACTCGAACCAGAAAGTACAGGGAAATACAGAGACGAAGGGACACTTAGCTCGCTGCCTTTCATTAGAGTAGTATTCGTTGTGCTTAGATCACTTTTAAGCTTTTAAGGTAGCTACTCTAGAAGCCTTCGTTGAGATAGAGCACCGTAAAAGAGCCGCTCGCTACCAAGGTATGTAATTGACAGCATAACTTTTGCAGTGGCAAAAAACGTGGGGACACACACACACACAGAGACTAACCCTCACACATGCACGCTGAGGGTTAAAAATCTACATATTGTCAGTGAGTGAATGTGTGTGTGTGTATGTATTATGTGGCGAAGTAATGGAATGGGTGGTTTAATTCAGGTTGTGATTCAAAGCAATGCTGTGACAGCAAAAAGACATTCAGTTACTATAGGCTCATTATCTGATAGTACGTACATATTATAGTAGTGGTGGCTGTATTTGGTGCACAGTTTTAAAATTAGGTAGGAACTCATAACACATGAATAAGCTAATGATCAACTACACTGAATAGGCACATGTGGATAATATATACATATGAGTCTTACACTGTCAGTATTGATTTGGTGGAGTAACACATACAGGACATGAGTAGTGTACTGTATTAGGCCAAATTTAGTAAGATTATGGGTAAGTGCTGTGCCCACGCGGTGACGTGTTATGACTATCATTATCTCCACATCCAGGATGTACGCCACCTGTTCAATCGCGGATTTTCCATGTCAATTTCTGAGCTCATTTGCTCACTTGGCTATGGATTCTAATTCTACGAGTCCTAGTTAAGAGTCTGAGTGAAACAGATAGTAGAAGAAACTGTACTACTGTCCTCGGGCCGAAAACTTAGAAATTCACCTCAATGCTGAGAATGTTTGTGCGTTGCTCAGTTGGCATGCATTTGAGCCAGTAAGTTACCACTCAAACCCTCTCTAGACCTATACAGGTATTGAATATAGCAGCATTTCTCTAAAACATTTCACTCAACACTTTCCACGACGTTCTGCAACCAAGCAGACATTATTATAGCGGCTGGAGGAATTGTGTAGCGATAGATTCTGCATGGTAGCTAAGTGTTTCTGTTCTAATAGCTTTTCTCCTTGGGCTACTACATGCAATCAAATATTTAATGAGATGATTGCCTACCGCAACCTTAATACTCTACATCAAAACCTACAAGACGATGTACAAGGGCTTGGTAAATTATTCGCCGGAGCATGCGCTACGCCACGTAGGTTATACGATCCACGGGCTTCTGTCAGTTTTGATCTCTGTTCTCTTTGTTTTCAATGGATAAACATACTGAGCAAGGTATGTTCGCAATGTAGCATAATAGTTCAGTTGGCGAGCAGTTTGTGGCTGAGGCCTTGTCTTCCCATCTATAAAACGTCTGGCGAGAGCATTGAAACACAGAAGAGCGAATAAAGCAAATACGAGAGCCCCTGAAACACATGAGCCATTGCTCTAGCCGCTAATGCAACATAGCTACCCTGTGTTACGGCGAGACTCGTGCTACTGGCTCAGTCGATGACGCACGGCCCAGCATACAGCGATGCTACAATTCGCGCGTTTAGCGCCGAGGGTTTGCACTTTAGTGCTTTTCTATGCGTCTTGTGTAAGTTACAGTAGCTACATGAATTGAGTTATTATTCGTAGCGAAACGCACCCAGGAAAGTTGGCCTCATTGACTTCTATATACTTATATAAAAGACGGTAACTGTATCTGAGTAACTAGCAATCACTGAATTTTCGGGCGACAATGCTGCGCGTGCGCACTATACTAGCGTAGCGCATATATGCCCTGTGGGTCTTGCTAAAGAATGCACGGCATTGTGGGCGAACGGGAGCGATCCAATCGCGCGTTTTTGTGCTATGTAGGATCCAGAACTGTCTAACCTAGCTAGCCATGCACACAGTACACTGAGCGGTGAAGTAGCCATCCAGGATTCAGGAGACGAGCAGCAATGCTCTACATACGCTTGAGTAGACGATTCCGCGCAGCTATCGTTTGTAAACGCTGGGCTAACTTGTGATGCACGCAAGAGTGCAGCAATCCTCATCGCATGAGTGACTGAAGTGGACCCGTCACCGAAAGGTTGCAAAGTTGTATATACAGAAGTCGGGAAGACTCAGCATGGCTGAATTGTGAATACCGACGCTCTGATATATGCCCAGAGCCTCCATAAGCCCATAAGAATTTATATATGGCTATAATACTAGGCGTATGTTATACATCAATTTCTGATTATTTATTAATAAGGAGATACCCATGGGTACAAAGGGTTTAAAAGGGTATATAGCCTATCTCATTGTGTTGATTAGAAGTGGAAGCAAAACTTCATGTGCAAGTGGAGCATTTCTGTGTCATTTTACATAGGAAATCATGAATATTTTCATTAATACATAACCTTATTCAGTTATTTATTGGCCGACCCATGGAGCTAATGGAAAGTCAACTTGTTTTATGCTGAAGTCTCTCAACGAGCAATGCTGCATTTTACTTATTTATTTTCATGTAGCTACTAGGACTCGCCCAGGCTTGCCTCACGGTGCAGATGAGTACGAATCAATGGTGTGTTATTTAATCTTTATTGCTGGTTGATTAGCTAATGTTCAGCCTACTCGTGACTAATCCCATGCCAACTGAACAAAATACTTTCGGCAATCTAGCACTGGAGAGATTAGTTTCTGGTTATATCCAAGCATTATACCCTTCACTCTATCGTTACCAACTTCGAAGTTTTGTGCTCTTTATAACTTGGATGCAAATTATATGCCTGTTCCAAGAGTAAAAATATCAACATTCAGTGATCCGAAGAATAATTCTTGTACTTGCAATCATGTTTTCATACACGTTTGTCAATAAACCTTCACAAATATTGATGAGGCTAATCCTCTGTAATGTCTCCTTTCGATGTGGCTGTAGCTAAGTCTTGCAGCAATGATTGCACCTACTGGTGAACTATTAGGGAAAGGAGTAAACTCACGGGTAAAGTAGCTCTATATGGTAACTTCCTTGTGTGTAGTTTGTTCTGGGATTTCGAAAGGGTAGTTCTGTGAACGGCTGCATATGCACACGTGTTGATAAACACCGGCAGTTTGTATGAAGATAAAGCAGCACCTCTGCAGGCTGATTTGGCTTTATCGCACAGTGTTTTACATTCTGTACCATCTTCATTGCTGGACACAAGCGTATTAATTTAGTAGCTTTTACTGTTATCAATGCCGTTGTGTTTTCAGATTTCTTAACCTCTTCCCACTCTCCTCCCTTGCATGGTTCTCTTTGAAATGACATAGAACTCTACTGATTCAGGGTTGTGGTTAGGGGTTTCCAACTCAGTTTGATTCGATCAGCACCTCTTCAAATTGTTGTCACATCCTGTGACGTGCCTGGAATTACTTTCAGAGTGTCTGTGAGCTGCTGAAGTTCTGCAATCCTCCCTTCCATCAGTTCCACAGCTGCTGGCCTCCATTGCTTTGAAGTTTTCAACCACAGCTGAAATTTCTTGCACAAGAGGAGTTGAGTTCCCTATGGCTTTTGTCACCTTGGCTTCAATCTTGTTCTTTTACCAGGTCACAGAATACTCTTTCGCAAAGTTTTTTTTGAGCAGGTGTAATTTTCGATTTTAATGTGAAAAAGAGCTCCACTAACAACTTCTTTGCCATTATCACTCCATTCAACAAGTTGTTTCTCAAATTCTTTGAGGCCAACAAGCCTGTGTTCGTCACAGGGCCAAAAAGAGTTGACACGGTAAATTTCTTCTTGATAACCTCTCTTTTTCCTTTAGAGTATGTTGGTGAAGGCTAAACACAACTGTGTCTTCCATTGGAAACTTTCCCTTTAATTCCTCTTCCATTTCCTTTTTGACTAACAGAATATTTCTTCAGCTCAAGCTTGACAATGGCCTGCCAACCTTGGTCTAGATTTGGTACAGTTCCAGGCTGATTGAGGACTTCCACTTGTTTACATGCCAATGCAGCAATATTGCACCTATTGATAAGGGTCATGCCATCGAATACTGTCTTTGGAGTAGCATCGCTGAAAATTTTCTGAATGGGACTGTCAACAGCTGTATTGTTAATGCATTTTTTACAAGTGGAAAAATCATTTCTTCAAAATGAAGGGGGATAAAGGGATGGCTCAAAGCACCAAAAAGTAACAAGCAAGGGGTCATTGCACAGCAAAGATACGCAGAGCAGCATGACACCATCCCTTTATAATCTTTGTACATGGATGTAATAACTATTAGGTTACAGCACCTGGACACAGGGTGGTGGTTCATGGGTGGGCAGGCTGTAGCAATAGTAGTATCTAGCTGGGCACAAATAATGAAGGCTCTCTGCACACATACTCTCGGAAGTTGTTCCCAACGCAAGCCGACAGCAAACGCTGGTTGTTAGCTTGTTGTAGACCGATTTTACTTGCTTGCAGAAGAAGGAACCGCACTCACAATGCGCGCTTGGCACTGCGCGCATAAGGACAACGCCCCTGCGCTCGGCGCATGCTGCTCATTGCTTGCTGAGTTGGCAGCAAACAGTGACTCCCATGGAAGGTGGTATAGGAAAAGGCACTATGACGGACCCGACCTAACGACCCATGGGGTCCTATAATTGGCGAGCGGGAGCGAGCCAACCTAGTCATCGCAACGGTATATACGGGCCGATTTTTATACGACCGACCGACCGCGACCGTCGTGTAAGTGCGCATGCGCGGATTTGTACGCGCTTCTTTTTATCCGAAATTATTTCCAAATTTTTACACATTTTCACACACAGCCGGCCCCGCCCGCTAACACAAGCCGCGTTGTCGAGCAGCCTGATATCGATCGCTGCCTAGCCTACTTCCATGCCAGCTGCCTGGTGGACCACGACAGACGAGCTGAAAGCGTAAGGTAAGGACCGTTCTACTCACCTGCTCACCGTTCTGGCAATATACAGTACGCATGTAACGGCGACAGGTAGCTCTGTCTTGCTTCACTAAAGGAAAGCTGAGCGCTGACGGCACGTTATGCAGCCCGAACATCGCGGACAAATCCCAAGTTGGGTCGCTCCCGCTCGGCAACAATGTTGAAAATTTTTCTGTTGTTATCAGCGCGGGCTCGCGAAGCCACGCCTTCCGCGAGGCTGCGAGCGCGTCGAATGACCTTTGACCTAGCATAAAACTGCCCCACCCTTGACAAGTGCTGTAGCGTCGGTCGGCGTCACCCCCACCTCGTGTCGTTGTACGGGGCTCCATCAAAGGCATCGACATGTCAACAGGTATTCATTTGATGACGTTGGCCCGGTAGCTGAGTGGGTTTGATTTTGCTTACTGACGCTTGCAGGTGCTCCGGTTGCTCATGAGGAACAAACTACACTTTTAAACCTATCTGATACTCCAACACTGCCGAAACTAACCTTTCTGCCGACACAATCAGGAAAGGGAATCAGGATAATTGAAAGTATAGGGATAAAATATAAAGCACTTGGCTCCCTCTTGTTGGAAGACGATGATGGTACCAAAACAGAGACGATAGTAATCTCTGAACATTATCAACCAGCTAATATAGCTCATCATATTTTCTCAAGGTGGCTCCAGGGTGGTGGAAAAGAGCCAGTAACGTGGGTAACTCTCATTGCTGTTCTTAAACAAGTGGGTTTTATACGATTGGCTCGAAGTATTAAAGAACTGAGTGTTTCACCCCGTGAGGATATTCATCATAGTATTCCAACAGAGAATGGTAATTTAATAGTCTCGTGTCGAGACCCCAACCCACTTATCACGTGGAAAAGGGGTGTAGTAACTATTGGCACTTTACTGTACTTGTGGGTGGAGCGGTTGGGTATATATGACACTATGTATACTACTGAGCCACATTAATATTCATTTGAGGCCACAGCACATGCAGTGTCCTCAAAACAAAGCGCTACGTGTATGTGTGTGTATGGCCTCACCCCTAAAACGTTATTATTATTATTGCTATATTCTTTGTGCATTAACGGCAGTTGGATAACAAATTGAAGCAGAGTTTCTCGGTGCCATAATTATATAGAAGGTATTAGATGCATCAAGAGTGACTAGCCAGGTGTGATAGTCAGGAGGACTGAGTGAGCTACAGCCATTTTATGGACGACGTAAGCGATTGAGGTGCATCTTACGCCATTCGGTATAAGTTTTTATCTGACTTAGGGGCTTGGTAAACATTCTCTGGGAAATCTTAGGCTTGTCTAAGATTGTAGATTTTGTGAGATTTCACTTAATATCTTACGCATGTGCTAGAACTGATTGTGCAAAGCTGTTTAATTATCTAGATATCCAGCCTAGGAACCAGGCTCAGTATACGGGCAGAGGTATAGAGGGGGTTTCATTGGATGTGATGCAAACTCAGAACATCACTAAGCACTTCAATTGACAGACACAAAAACAATAAAATATACATAGCCCTAACTAATGACTTGTTGACACCCTAGTGCTTGCTGGACATCTAGGTTCGATAGAGCCTTGCAGCAATTGGTAGAGGTGTTTTGTTGTGTATGCTAATAGCAAAATGCCCCACCATCACACCTCTCCCAAACCAAAGAAGCATCCATGATGATCAGTGCTGTAGAACATCAGTGCTTATGTACAAATTAGCAGTGCATTGTGCACAGCAATTCAACCTGCATTGTGCATATAAATAACATTAGCACCCAAAAATTTTCTGGGCAGTCTCAGAGAGAACACACTTTGATGCTGTGGGTGCATGCATAGTGTCCCTCACCTAAGCTTTTATACTGAAGCATTTAAGGTATTCCTGTGTGATCTGGTGCCAGCACTAATTGGAGAGCCAAACGAGCCCACCTGAAAGCGGAATTTTCCATATGATTATAGTAATATACTAATCTGTAAACGTAATATTTACGTTATTTTAAATGCGCGCTACAACGCGCAAAATATTTAAATGCACCAAATCACTAGCCAAAAGTGTGTCACATTCCTCTAGTATAGCTATACTACTTCAGGGATATATGTGTGTCTCAACAACTTGGTAGCGAAGTAGAAAGGCAAGGCAAGGCAAACAAGTCAACTACACCCAGGACAGCTCTTTCTTTTTAAAGAAAAGAAGAAGAGCTGGGTGGGATTCGAACCCATGACACTCTGCAAACCATCTGTGCTATAGCGCAGTATACTCTCACTCAGTATGTAGGAGCAGACCGGGGCAATTAAACTTCCAAAGACGCCCAACTCTAAATCGAGCATATGCATGTCTCAACAACTTGGTAGCGAGGTAGAAAGGCAAGACAAGGCAAACACGTCAGCCAATGTACATGTACGTCACCTAAACTGTTGTGTATTATACTCTTAGAACCTAAGGCGTTTTGCTGCTTGTGACCGACCGTTGCCTCTTGTTCTCACGTCGTCGACTATTGAAGTGAAGAAGATGATACAGCAGTTGGATATGGGTTTCCATAAGCTAAAAGAAGTTATTAGGGAATGTCTTGAGAAACATAAAATTATTGTGAAGAAAGTTGTATATGTTCTGACATCACTTTCCCCTGATCACGATGAAAATCATGCACAGTTCCTGGAGGGGCATGTGAAAGATTTGTTTGCAGCAGCAGATTATTTTGAGCTCTTTGGGCACATGAATTTTCACTGGAACTATCTCGACCCAAGCCTTCTCGATCATCTCGTCTGTAAATTAGATTTGGAGGATGTGAAAGCTCAAATGGAGGGATACAAGTCGAATCTGCATCAGTTCAGAATGAAGACGCCATTATCTCTCTTTTGTCGGGCACAAAAAAGAAAAAGAGTCAAATTTTCACCTGATTTCGTGGATGTAGCCGCAGAATTTACATGGCCAAGGGAGCAGGAAATAACACTGGAAGACGTAGAGCAATTTCGACAGGAGTATGCCTCTCACTACCGACTCCGTGAATTTGCCATGATGCTTTTCGAAGTCTGCCCTGGTTCTTTCTTAATCCTATGGATGGTACCTAAATCCATCACTAATATTCTGAGGCACAATGTGCCCGTACAAATTCTCAAGAAATACTTCATCACTAAGCTCACAATTGCTGGTGCCTGCATCTACCGCTGTTCTCCTGAAGAAGAGGTAGGTAATTACAGAGCTACGTGGTGGTGAACATCATGTTTGTGTTGCAGGAAGTGCAGGATGATGATCCACCAGACTCTGATTCAACATTTGAGAAGTAAGTGTCCACATTAGCCTAGTGGGAGCGAGCTAACGCGGTGGTGTCAATGGCGTAATTTATATGTAGGACTGTATATACGTCGTTCAACGGTGCATGCATTTGGATTACGCACTTCTTTTTATTATAAATCATTTTCACATGCTGCTTAGCTTGATCCTCTATGCGCGATCTAGGCAGTGACAGTATACTCTCGTCCATTCGGCGGCATTCGCTGCACTTTTCAGTGCCTGGCCAAGGCTGTATCTCTTTCCAATCTTCGTGGTCTGTCTATATATCTGTCTGTCTGTTACCACGTTTTCTGCCACGCAACAAACCGGCCAAAACGCGACACCAACAGGTTCAGCGCTACACTGGCTTGATTTTAAACGTGGCGATTTTTGTAAAAGCACTTTGTTCGAGAGTTATGGGGTGAAAACCAAGTCATCAAGCCAATATGCAAAATAGTACAGGCTTACACGGGTCCGCTCGCTCTGTGTATCTTGAAGGCACAAGAAATCACAACGAAGGGCATGTGTCGACTCCCACATGCTATCTACTACTGTCACTAGCCCGTGTCAGCCTCTGATCCGTGAGCTACAAGCGGGAGACCACGAATAGACCCATACTAAATGCCCAGCCTATCAATTATTAGTGGTACCGCGCATGCACAATTCGCAGAGGGTTTGCATTTAATTATAACTCTGTTCAGTCAGTATGTATAACAGATTTCTGGGAGAGGATCGCCATTAGTATTCGTTTTGCCTTTCATAACAACCAGGCTATCCTTCCTTTTTCATTCAGAGATGTTGGAAAAGCAAATTTGTCTACAGAGCCATCTGATGAAATCCCTTGCGAAGCCGAGGGATCTTCGCTGATTGATACTGGACCTTTCGAGGGTGTGTTAAAGAAACCAATGATGGTGCAATTAAGTTATATCTCTTACAGATCCATGTCAGGACTCTACAACAGCTACAGACGAACCACAACATGGAGGTGAGACCGAAGTTCGTATCTCTTCAGAGGAAGATGTCGGGGCCACTGGTACGTTAACAATAACTGACACGCTCCAGCAGTCTCACACAACGTGGATATTTTCTAAAATCAGATGCTGAGTGCTCAACTGAATCTGTCGAGTCCCAGACTGCAGCAGGTAAACTCCCAAGTTTTTCAGGATATAAAAAACGGTTTTGCTGATTGAAATGGCCACCTAACGTACTACAGGTGGATCTAAAGCTGACCAATCAGTCTCCACAGAAGAAAGTATGTAATGAACTGTATTCTTATAACTGTTAATCATAATATTTTTAACAGGTATCAACTATGTTCCGGCAGATGAAACGAAGTTAAAAGTGGTAAAGCATCGTGTTTGATTATCTGTACTGTGGGAGTGAAACAAATTTCCAGTTTTATCTTTTCTTCAAGCAAAACTGTTTCCAATATGTTGAGTGAAAGCTTTATAACCCTGTTAAATTATATTCATGAAATCTGGACAGGTTGAAATAACTTACCTGCGAGAGTTTCCCTGATAGAAACTCGCCTATACACATAGTTAATACTATATTTATAAATCCTTTCCTTACATGTAGGATGATCATTCAGTAGCCGCCAGTGAACCTGGAAGTATTCCATTACCTAGCGAGTAAGTGACTTTATAAGTAATTCCGTCAAACTTAATTTCTTTTCATAGTTCTTTACCTCAAGAGTATCCCTTGGCACAAGAGTATCCATTTGTTGAAGAGCCATCTCAGGATTTCTACTGTCCAGTCACATATGATGTAATGGTTGAGCCTCACCTCACATCGTGCTGTGGCAAAAATCTCTCAGAGAGAGCTGTATTCAGAATACAGAGGGAGGGGAATCCATGTCCGTTGTGCAGGAGATCCAATTGGAGCACACTATTGAACAAGGAATTGCAGGATATGGTTGGGGCTCTCAGGGTATTCTGTCCCCATGTGGACAGAGGGTGTAAGTGGAAGGGAAAGCTGCGTCAGTTTGACAGCCACGTCGAGCATTGTTCCAAGGGGGATGCTCCTGTACAAGAATCAACCAGGTATAATTTGTGAACAAATACATTGTGCACTTATTCAGTCCACAACAGGGAAACAGTGCTCCATGATGCTGCTAAAAGGGGAGATGCTGAGACGGTTCAGAGACTGCTCTCGGCAGGAAATGTTGACATTAACTCCACGAATGCAATTGTGAGTCCCTCTATACACGTACTATGTAGGATGAGCTCCAATTACACCTGCAGACAGGAGAGACAGCTCTGCACCTCAGCTCCAAGGGAGGTCATGTTGAAGTTGTTTGTCTGTTGGTCAAGGCGGGAGCTGACCTTAATACTGTTGACAAAGTATGTCACTGTGTATGTTATGTATGTATAGGTAAAACTTTATTGTGTATGTTGGTGTTACAAAACCGAATTGGGTGTTTTCACCGAGACTTACATATGTAGGGTCCTTGACTATGAATTTTCATTCGGCTTTTGTGGAGAATGAAGACAAGCTTTTCCATTATGCAAATATATTTTTTAGGGAATCCACTGTTAAATACATGTTTTTCGTGTTAATGTTATTAACCCTCGGCGCGCGCATGTGCAGCGAGGGTTACAGTAGTCGTTCTGTCTGTCTGTCCGTCTGTCCGTCTGTTACCACGATTTCTGCCACCACGCGCAACAAACAGGTAAAATAGGGACACCAGCGGGTTCAGCGCTACACTGGTTTTATTTTAAAATAGGTGATTTTCGTAAAAGTGCCGCGTTCAGAAGTGATGGCGTAAAAACCAAGTGAACAAGCCAATATGCTAATTACCACTGGCTTACCTCGACCTTATCCGCTTGCTCTGTGTACCTCGGACACACAAGAAGCCACAACGAAGGGCGTGTATCGACTCCCGCATGCTATCTACTACTGTAGCTAGCCTGTGTCAGACTCTCCGTGAGCTACTAGCGGGAGATCACGAGTAAACGTATAATAGGCTCCCCATCAATTAGCGGTACCGCGCATGCGCAGTTCGCTGAGACTTTGCACTTTAGTGCTTTTCATTGACGTAGTAGTCATTTTAGAGTTAAAATAACACATTATTTTGCAGAATAACAGGACTCCACTGTTCTGGGCTTCAGCAAGAGGTCACACAAAGATAGTAGAAATACTGCTAAAGGGTGGTGCAGATTTTTGTAGCCGCCGTAAGGTAAATTTTGTTATTAGTGATGTTAGCTACAGTGGATAGGAATTGGGATAACTCCACCTTATTCTATTACTATATCACAACCACATTAGTTTGAACATTCTTATCACAGGATGGTATCAGTCCACTGCACGTGGCCTGCCTTGGAGGCCACACGGATGTAGTGGACCTACTAGTTCAGGCAGGAGCTGACATTCATCTTGCAAGCACTGATAAGGTATACCTTTTACTGTATATACAAATATTTCCTTTCAGTTGGAACTGCGAGACTAATTTCATAGTAGTTGACCTGTATAATATTCTATGCTTGCTGTTGTTTCTGATTAATGTGTGTACCTCAGCTCTCAAATCTGTTGACTATATTATTCTTTCTCATCTCTCACAGTATGGGAGTGATTCTTTGATGATAGCTGCTACCAAAGGACATACAGCAACAGTTCAAAGGCTCCTGGAGGCAGGAGCTACTGTTAACCACAAGAGCAAGGTGAACCAGGTGCCATCATAATTATTTATCATTGGATGCCGTACGGAACTCTAATCTTGCAAAGTAATGGTTAACTAACGGGTGCTGAACCGGGACGGGATATTCCCGAAGCCGTTTTCAATACCGTCTGAAGACAGAAGTGATATCCAGTACCTCTTCAGCACCTGTGGGTTACCCATTTTGTAGCCCAGGAACACTGCTACGTACACTGTTATAGGCAGTTCCAGTGAAGGTCTACACGTTGGCAATGACGCACGTTGCGGACGGTTTGAACGCAGACTACAGTGCTCGCCTCCAGGACCGACGCTCGGCCTAAGCGATACCTCAGTGGTGGTTTAGGACTACTTCACGGCGTGTAGAACGGTAGAACCACCACACAGAATGTAGATTTTTGCTTTGTTTGCCGTCTCCGTAGTTCTAATACTCATACCCTCCGGTGGATATGATTATCCCCGATGAAGTTTTTGGGTGCCGTCAGTTGCGGCCAGTGGTTCAGAGTATACCCGCGTACGCGGGACCTTTGACTAGCTTCTATGGCTTCTGGGGTACACAAGCACAGTTTAAACTCATAAACTGTGAATGCAGTTTGCAGTCACCCCTCACATGATACCATATCTGTAAAATACCAGTTTAATAAGGGGTGAATAGGTAGGGTGCAAGTACAGTATTTTACAGTATGAGTTTAATGCCTTCATACTAGTCTCGTGTGCCATACCAATTTTGGTGCATGCGTCGAAGCGGTGGTGTCCTTTTCAACCTGTTCAAATACAACATACACATTTTCACTCCCCCTTTCTCTACATGCATGCACCTCGACGCATGCACTCAAAATAGAGACTACACATACAATCACAGAAGCTTTACACACGTGCAGCAGTTTCTACTATAAAGGGCTGGTTCAAATCATAATGATTATATATTTATGTCATGGTTTAGGATTTGTTGATATAATTATATGACACAGGCTGGCTGGACTCCACTTATTTGTGCCTCACTTGGAGGTCATATGGGAGTAGTCAAATTACTGCTAGAAAAGGGAGCTGATGTCAATATCTGTAGTAAGGTACGTAGGTATGGACTATAGAATAATTACCTTAGCTGACATTTCACGTTGTATTGCAGGAAAATCTCATTCTGCAAAAGCAATTCCATCTAATAGTGATTATTATACAAAGTCATTACAATTTTCGAGGGTTCGGGCAAAGAGATAGTGTATAGTTACTGTACATATGGCACGTGTGATTTCACAAAGTATTTTGCACCTTTTATCTATAATGACCTAGAACCTTAATGACACCATGAGTTTAGAATCGTACGAGATTATCCTGCGTTAAGAAGGGATGTTCATCTTGGCCAAGCAATTTATTTTCTTACAAACATGAACTTACGTTAAAAAAATCACTAGTAAGTATACGAACTTATTGCAAACATAGCATGGCTGCAGCCCAGTATATGCTGCCAGTGAGAATGGTCACACAGATGTAGTGGACCTACTAATCCAGGCAGGAGCTGACATACATCTTTCCTCCATTGAGGTATAATAATGTTTTAGTGTCCTGTTTAATTGCACAGCTCTTAGTATTATTTTCACTTGCAGTATGGCATTGTTCCCCTTGAGATAGCTTCTGGTAGCGGACACACTGAGACAGTTAGAAGACTTTTACAAGCAGGAGCCCCTGTCAACCATCAGAGGAAGGTTAGAGATAACTAATGATTACAAAACCAGAATAGAACTTAACAGTATTCATTGAGCAGTTGATGATATCTCATCATCCACTTCTCCACCCCATTTGATCATTTTGTGCATTATTAACCCTCGGCGCGCATGCACAGCGAGGGTTACTGTAGTTGGGTCTGTGTGTGTGTGTCTGTGTCTGTTACTCCTCATCTGACTTCTCTAGTGTTTGTTCATCTCACAAAGGATACGACCTACTTAATGAGCAATGGAGGTCAGAAAGTTTCGAACGGTTTTCTCTGAAACTGCTCCGTTGCAAAGCTAGAACGTGAAAAAGCCAATATGCAAATACACAACGGACGGGATGGCTTACCACAGTCGGATCGATCCGCGTGCTCTGCGTACTTCGGAGGCACCAGAAGATGCAAAGCAGGGCGTGTATCGCCTCTCGCATGCTATCTAGTGGTGTAGTTAGCCCGCGTCAGACTCTGCGCTAGCTGGCAAGAGACCACAAGTAACAGCTAAAACTAAACCCAGCCCATCAATTAGTGGTACGGCGCATGCGTTTACTTACGCGTACGCGTCACGGTGCGCCGAGGGTTTGCACTTCAGTACTTTTCATTTTTATGTAGTATTTATTATCTTGGATGACACTACAAAAGTTTTGTCACATCCAGGGCGGTTTCAGTGCAGTGTTTTTAGCCAGCCAGGGAGGCCACACAGATGTAGTGGACCTATTAATCCAGGAAGGAGCTGACATTCACCTGGCCACCACTAAGTTATAGATGTACACAAATTTCACCTTGGCCTCTTCAGTAGTGCCCTCTTCAGTTAGTGTGTGCATTTAGATAATCAGTTTCTTTCTCTCTTCTGCTGTTTCTCATATTTTGACACAGTCTGGCACTGTTCCTCTGGGGATAGCTGCTACCCTTGGGCATACAGAGACAGTTCAGAGACTGTTGGAAGCAGGAGCCACTGTGAACTACCAGAACAAGGTTTGGGGATTAACTAAATGTTTCAGCTTTAAATGTATAGCAGAGGGAAGTGTGTATCACGAATGCAACGGCGCTAATACATGACAGAGAGAGACCTTTCTAACATAGAGAGAATCGTTCTAACACGGAGTGAAGTGTCACTGCTTCAAGAGCAAATGATTCTTGGATCCCTTTTACCTACACTTACTGTCTGCAAAGCTGTGAATTCCAATGCCCGTGGCAACCGGGCGCTCGTTGCCTTGTAGGTCGCTATGTATGCCACGCCGAACCCATGCACAGCCACCTAGGTAAGTGACCAGGCGTTGGGCTAATTCACTGATAAACCCTCACTGTTGTGGCTCACAGAGAGACTCCTGCTGTGGCTATACTCAAGGTCTCTGTCACTGTGGTACTACGTACGTAGCTGTCGTTTGCCGTGTCCTTTGGGTCACACATTGCATTCTTCTTCTAGTTAATGGCAGCCTTCTTCCCACGCGCTAATGGCGAGCATTGACCTGTCGTTTGACATCGCGTTGCCATAGTGATTTTCCGTTTCAGGTATGTAAGAACAGTGCCTAATTCCACTACACAATATTACGTTGGTTGGTGTCCTCAGGATTACGTAATATTACTTCGTCTGTATAGGTGACCACCCTCAATGGGCATGTTCTTACTATTACATATGCACTTAATTACTGGTTGGTACTCTCAACCCAACGTTTTAATGTTTATAAAACACACACCGTAGTTAACCCTCGGCGCGCATGCGCAGCGAAGGTTACGGTAGTTGGGTCTGTCTGTGTGTCTGTGTGTCTGTCTGTTACTCTTCATCTCACTTCTCGAAGAAGTCACAATGAAGGGCGTGTATCGACTCCTGCATGCTATCTACTACTGTAGTTAGTCCGTGTCAGACTCTCCGCGAGCTACTAGCGTGGATATCACGAGTATACGCCTACTAAAAGCCCAGCCCATCAATTAGTTGTACCGCGCGTGCGCAGTTCGCCGAGGGTTTGCACTTCAGTGCTTTTCATTATACTTGTATCACCGGTAATGCATGGGGTAACGAGTCACAAGATAATGTGTTGCTCTCTCATAGAATGGCATAACTGCACTCCTGAATGCAGCAATGAATGGACATGTTCAGGTAGTCAGACTGCTGCTGGAGAAAGGAGTTAGTGTCAACGTCTGTAATAAGGTACGCATTGAGATTGAAACGCACGCACAGCTAGTGTTAACTCCATGGTTCCATTAAAATCATAAATCATATTATACGTATATTACTGCTCTTGTTATGACTTTAGGAGAGCAAAAAAACATGTCCATACACACCCCGAAGCTTGCGTGTAATGCTTATGAACGTTCAGTTGACGCTAGTATGCAAACACGTCCATGTGCAAAGACAGTCTGTGTCGATATATTTTAGTAGAAATGAATGCTGATGGTTATCGGAACTTGTTCTCACTTTTTTTCCCTTTTTCCCTGAAATGTTTTTTCACACACGACTTAGTAATGTATTATATCTATCCATTGTTCCCTTCGTACTTGTTTAGTTACATTGCGTATATACACAGGATGGTTTTAGTCCGGTCTATTTAGCAAGCCAGGAAGGTCACACAGATGTAGTGGACCTACTAGTCAAGGCAGGAGCTGATATCCACCTAGCCACAACTAAGGTATGTGTTAGTTCTTCATGCCACTACGTGTGCTGTATACTCTGTCCTAATTAGTGTGAGTGTCATTGAGCAATGTACGTATGTCTATCCTCGTCTCTACTGTCGTATAGTCTGGTGGTGTTCCTCTCGAGATAGCAGCTGCCAGCGGACATACCGAGACAGCTAAGTGCCTGTTGGATGCTGGTGCCATTGTCAACTACCAGAGGAAGGTGAATGATGGGGTTTTTGATCATTTTCTTAGGAGAGCTGCACACACCATTTAATGGTTTTGGTTGAGATGCTCTCGGTGACAACACACTCATGCACACTACCTGTGTAGTGCTGCCATCCTATATATGTAGCCCATGTGATGTCCAAAGCTCAGCAACGCCACGCGCCACTTTAGTGGCGCGGAATTATGTATTACGCGGATGGGCGTGGCAATATTCCGCGCATGCGTAATTCCGCGTACGCGGATAAATTTCCGTAATACTACGCGGCGCGCAAAGTGTTAACAATTATTTTAATCACATATGTAATTGCAAAATACCGTATAGCCTACACAATTGATAGGTACGTATGTAGTTCCAGTATGAACTTACGTCCTTTGATAGTCTGACAACCAATGCTGCTTTTTCTATGACACAGGATGGTAGGACTCCACTCTTTGGTGCCTCATTCAATGGTCATGCTGGAGTAGTAAGACTGCTACTGGAGAGAGGAGCTGGTGTCAACATCTGCGATAAGGTGCGTAGGGAGAACATGTACAAATTGGGCAAATTTTGTTCACCATATGAGAATCACCAGGTAAATAATACTAGGAATGCACACGCGCATATTTTGCCTCGCGCCTGCCAGCCAATGCGTAAACAGCGCTCTACTGACTGCGCGCGAAGCCAGACTTCCTACGAATCTGCGCGCACGGCGGAAGCTAGACTTCCTACGAATGACGGAAGTTACACTTCCTAAGCATGACTAATTGACATTCTTAAACGTGACAACACGTACGTACGTACGCATATCGCGAGAATACAACCCGGAGTAGTTGCCTCACGCTAACGCGCTCGGCAATTAGACAAAGATATAGTAGATGATGTATAGCTTCCTAACGCCCCTTGTTTCTTCCTTTTTGGCGCTTTGAGCCATCCCTACGTATATCCAGCTTCCTTTTTTATTTGTAGGCCTTGGTAGTTGTCTCTCTCATTTAAAGTTATTTCACACTTCAGAATGATTATGCAATTGCAACCACAGGGTAATGTCAGCCCAATCTCTGTTGCCAGCCAGAATGGCCACGCAGATGTTGTGGATCTACTGGTACAGGCAGGAGCTGACATACACCGGCCTATTACTGAAGTAGGAGATGTTTTGGTGTGTCTGTGTTCAATGTGCAGCATGGGCTGCAATTGTGTTGTGAATGTGTCTGTCTATGCATCTTTCTCTCGTTTTCTGCCACCTGGTATATACAACTACAACAATAAAGGTTCAGTGCTACATACATTGGCTTAATCTTAAGGATTTTGTGGAACAAACCCAATGCTTATACACATCGGCTTTATTTGACCTTGTTCTCTGCACAGTAGAAGTTGCGTTAGCTATGGGGTGTAGCAGTTAGAGAATGGGCAGCTTTTCTGCACAGGTGTGTTTATTTCCATGGCCATGTTTACAGAGTAAATGCAAGGGAACGGCTTTCATGAATGCCTTACTCAAGATCATCTTCTGGGTAGAACTCTTATCATGTGTAATCTCATGATACTATGCAAACATAGTGTTACGAGTGAAACAAAAAACACAGGGTTTACCTAGCTTCTACTCCTTCAGTTTACTAAAAGCTCTCATACTCTCACACAGTATGGCAGTGTTCCTCTGGAGATAGCTGCTGAGAATGGACATGCTGAAACAGTTCAGAGACTGTTAGAAGCAGGAGCTGCTGTCGACTTCCGGAGGAAGGTATAATGATCAGCTTTTACACCTTCATTTACTATAATATTATTACACAGGATGGCAGGACACCATTGTTCTTTGCCTCATTCAATGGCCATTTACCAGTTGTGAGGATATTGCTTGAAAAGGGAGCTGGTGTGAATATCTGTGATAAGGTACGTACATACATACATAGGGCAATTTTGCTGTTAGTTATGGATGACCCTTGAGCCATGAGCGAACCCAAGACTTCAACAGGATAATTTTAATGCCAAGAAATAGCGGAACTCTCGCTACATGCATAATTATACGTAGTGCTTTCTGAGTGTGTTACCATTCTTTCTACCCTGTAAGCTGTTTTCTCAGCTTAATAAACACTAAGTGCTCGTATCACACAATATCACACAATGTCTGATGTGCCATAACTCTCTACCAGTCTCTACAGTCGAAATGTGATATTGACTCAGAAATCACGTTTACCAAGGTTGACTTTATAAACCATTGCAGGATGGTTTCAGTCCAATTTTTGTTGCCAGTCAGAATGGCCACACCGAAATAGTGGACCTACTAGTCCAGGAAGGAGCTGACATCCACCTGGCTACAAAGGTATAATATTGTATTACTTGTGCCTTCTTCAGTGAAGCAGACGGATGTCGGGCTCAGTCAGATCACGCATACATACTCTCACACAGAATGGCAATATTCCTCTGGGGATTGCTTCTGAGAATGGGCATGCTGAAACAGTTCAAAGACTTTTGGAGGCAGGAGCCATGACCAACTACCAGAAAAAGGTGTGTCTATCTGTAAAGTACCATCAAAAATTCTTTCTGATATCAAATCTCCCAGCCTAATAGCCAATAGCCACCCTAAGCTCTCCTCTACCTATTCAGCCTAGCCGTCAATCACTAACTATAAATTGAGGGGTTGCTCGCTAGTAGGCTACCTTTCCTATACCCAATTTAATGCAAACATCCTCGTTGTCTGAAAATTACTAAATAAGCAACTGCCCAATTTATACAATTTCTCTTATAAATAGGATGGTAGGACTCCACTCTTTGGTGCCTCATTCAATGGTCATGCTGAAGTAGTAAGACTGCTACTGGAGAGAGGAGCTGGTGTCAACATCTGTGATAAGGCATGTTGTCTATTTTTGTCAGTTGCAGTCTGCATAATATTGTACGCAATCTGAATAATGCACTTGATGATGTGGATTCTGTTTGGTACGTATCTATATCTTGCACAAATGACTGGCCCAAAAAGCAATACGGTGTAGTTCACTCAGATGCTACTTCGAGGGCCCCATTGCCCATTAATGCACATGGATTGAGCATGTATACGTATAGACTCCTAAAAGTATTTGAAGAAGGACTTGTGTCACTATTTGCTACATATATACAGGATGGTTTCAGTCCAGTGTTTGTAGCCTGCCAAAAAGGTGATACAGATGTTGTGGACCTACTAGTCACAGCAGGAGCTGACATACACTTGGCCAGTAAGGTATGTCATCTTGCATTTTAACCATCAGTCTGATGTCACACACTATTTCTTCCGCATGCTTGAAAAGGGCAACAGTGCCAGACAATAGACAATTAATGTTTTGTCTTTCCTTATTGTTCCTCTGGAGATAGCTGTTGACAGTGGTCATATTGAGACAGTTCAAAGGCTGTTGGAGACAGGGGTACCTGTCGACTACCAGTGTAGGGTCAGTGATGGAATAATTAACCCTCGGCGTGCATGCACAGCGAGGGTTACAGTAGTTGGTTTGTCTCTCTGTGTTTGGTATGGGTTAAGAAGAGAAAGGAGGGGGAGAGTTGTGGGGAACGAGGTGTAGTGACAAGAGACCGGGGGGACTTGTCAGCGTCATCAAAGCACCGGGCCACCAGACATTGTACATTCAAGTTGCGCATGGAGTTACAAACCGCAGTGTGCTTCCACATGCTATTTGGTGCATGTTCTACATTACTGTCGTTACCAATCCCCAAATCAAACAGCTAGCGAGCCCTGCCCCTCTGCCCATGTTTGTCTGTCATCTATCTAATGTCCAGAGTGCATGCATCATTAATTGTTGACTCACTTCTGCTCTACTTGGGGACATGCATGGGCAATATTGAGCTATTATTCTACTCTACTGTTTCTGTGTCATTTATATATTTGCAAGGGCACCTAAGTTATGGGAGTAATAGGGAACTAGGAGAGCAAGGTATATACTAATGTTACGTAGAACAGTATGTGTGTGTATGTACTATATATGCAAGCACAAGAGTAGGACATGGATGCCCAGCCTTGAGAATTGGGGACGGTGAGTTAAAGATCTTTGATGGCTAGTGCAAAATCTACAGCTTACAGTACTGTATTGACAATAACATACCTTAGGCTCTCTGGGAGACTTGCAATCCTATGGTTCTACTAATGCACAGTGGGGTATTTATAGGGAGTTGTGATGTCATAGGTATGGAATATCCTAAGGGGGAAGTGGGCTTGTTACTCTATGGTCCTGAGTGATGTATTTTTTTACTCTGGTGATACTCACAACTGTAAAAATGGTGTGTGTGTGTGTGTTGACGCTTATTCTGGTACTACAGCCTACGAGGCAGTCTATTAAAGATACCAGCGGCTTCAGAACTACGCGAGCCTGAAAAACAAAAGGGTGATTTTCCTGAAACGACTGCGTTCGAGAGATATGCCATGAAAACAAGCGAAAAAGCCAATATGCATAATCGCAAAGGGCTTACCGTGACCTGATCCGCTCGCTCTGTGTACCTTGGGGGATCAGGAAGTCACAACGAAGGGCGTGTATTGACTCCCGCATACTATCTACTAGTCCGTGACAGATTTTTTCCGCGAGCTACTAGCGGGAGACCACGAGTAAAGGCCTACAATAGCCCAGCCAATCAATTAGCAGTATCACGCATGTGCAGTTCGCCGAGGGTTTGCACTTTAGTGCTTTTCATTTATGACAGCATTGATAGTCTCATAGCACATGACCGATTGTCACCCCTATGAACCCTAATTTACTTGTATTCCTGAAACACTTTCATGCATGTTTGGCTAGCCAATGCCAGTATGACTACTTGGTACTCCAACGGGAAATGTCATAGACATGTTGGTGTCTCTCTTTATTCCTGAACCTTTATTGCCATCTAAGTGTTAACGTACTTCGTTTGGTTAGTACGCCTTGCTACTTGGCAAAATGGGCGCTGTCTGCGCAATTGTGTGTGAACTTCCTCACATGCCTTGGGTAAGTGTAGCTATCCATTTCGCTCCTCAGCTTCTCACTACGGTACACATGCAAGGTTGGTTTGAGAGGCATTTACTTACATATTACATTACGCAGAAGAGACAGAAAAATATGCCAATGGGGTTGCGTCTGCAGAATGAATGTGGCATTATTGGCTGTTACTTCATAAGACTAAGAATATCTATATATTATTATACTAGGAATGCGCACACGCATATTTTGCCTCGCGCCTGCCAGCCAATGCGTAAACAGTCCGACTGAGGCCGCTCGTGAACGCGCTCTACTGACTGCGCGCGAAGCCAGACTTCCTACGAATCTGCGCGCACAGCGGAAATTGACATTCCTCAGTGTGACTAATTGACATTCCCTAAGCATGACTAATTGACATTCTTAAGCGTCGACTGACACATAACGCATATCGCGAGAATACAACCCGGAGTAGTTGCCTCATGCTAACGCGCTCGGCAATAAAATATATGTACGAAATATGCCGAATCAGCACTCTTCTTTTATTGAATACAGTTTGGAATGCAGATGGGCAATTTCAGTTGGCTTTTATAGTTCTAGCATTCTATTAATATCTCTCTGTGTAATGATCACAGGGTGGCAGAACTCCATTATTCTGTGCCTCACTCGGTGGTCATGTGACAATAGTAAGATTGCTTCTGGAACAAGGAGCTGGCATCAATATCTGTGATGAGGTATATACATGGAAATAATGACGTTATACTCTAGAATAGTGGCGAATTTTATCTAGAGTATCAGTCACACCAGCAATAAATCAAGAGATTTAGTGTTGATGTCCTTCACGCTTTCTTGTGTGGCACTGTGTGTACACGTGCAGGTCCTTCACATAGTCTTTCATTTTCTCTGTCTCTTGTGCTTTCACGTCATTCTTTTTTAAATATCTGTGGATATTTCAGTCATTGACTGAGCAAGTGCCTTACATGCAGTGTATAGCTAATACAGACATAGCTTGTCTGTACCTATACACTGCATGTAAGGCACTTGCTCCATTGTTCCAGAGAATTTCCACCAGTGTAAATCCATGCCAAGTTTAGCGGTTACGTAGCTAGCTGTGTACAATCTGGAAATGCAGTAGCTGCTCACATTGTTGTACTTTTGACGACTCTGATAGGGTGGTTTCAGTCCAGTGTATGCAGCCTGTCAGGAGGGACATACAGATGTGGTAGATCTACTAATCCAGTCAGGAGCTGATGTCAACCTGTCCACAACTGAGGTGCCTTTTTGTAAAACACACTAGCCAAAAAGGTTAAGAAAGAACATTTAATTACACATAGTGACCAACAAACTAAAATGTACCTAAAAGACCACAAACAATAAAGTCTTCACTTTTTCTTGTCTTACAGTGTGGCAGTGTTCCTCTGGAGGTAGCCGCTGAGAATGGACACACAGAGGCAGTTCAGGTACTCTTGGAGGCAGGAGCCACTGTCAACCATCAAAACAAGGTTGATCTTAGGACTTGCATATACCAAGCATGACACTTTGACACAGCATTTCTGTATAGAAACAAATCACAAACCTCTTTGATTGAGACTAGTTGATTGAAAATTATGGGGTTATGGGTGGCAAGATAACATTATATATGCCTGTGTTAGCGAGACTACGTTTTGTGAGAGCAGTATGTGGGATAGTTCAAAACATGAAAAAATGAAAAGCACTAAAGTACAAACCATGCGCAGTACCGCTAATTGATGAGCTGAGCTATTAGTATACGTTTTTAACCTTGGTCTCCCGCTAGTAGCTCGCAGAGAGTCTGACACGGGCTAGCTACAGTAGTAGATAGCATGCGAGAGTCGATACATGCCCTTCGTTGTGGCTTCTTGTGCCTTCAAGATACACAGAGCAAGCGGACACGGTCGAGGTTAATAAGCACATGCACATTTTCCGCAGCGATAAAATGGCCGACTACGCATTAGCCGTACAATTGTGGAAGCACTCTAGCTTTGCAATGGAGCGTTTTCAGAGAAAACCGTTCGATATTTCTGACCTTCATTGCCCGTTAAGTAGGTGGTATCCTTTGTGAGACGAACGAAGACTCGAGAAGTGAGATGACGAGTAACAGACACACACACACAGAGATCCCAACTACTGTAACCCTCGCTGCGCATGTGCGCCGAGGGTTAACAAGCTAGGACACACAATGGGCTACATAAGACCATATTCATAAGTAGCTTTGTGTGTCTTAGCTATGTAATGACACCTTGTTTCTCATGATTTAGCCATCCCAATAGCCTTCATTTTGATTTTTCAACTTAATTGTATAACACAGGAAGGGAAGACTCCACTTCACTCCGCCTCAGCTGAAGGCCATGCAGAAGTAGTGAGACTACTGCTGGAGAAAGGAGCTAATAGTAACATTGCTGATAAGGTAGATATTATTTAAATGATTGCACTCAGTAAGCATTGGGGTCATAGGGAAGGGTCTCCCTATTTTCTGGAATCTTTGGTGTGTATATTGATCAAGCCTCAAGTGCCAGATACGTAAGTTCCTATAATGTTTTCCATACAGTACGACCGTCTTCCTCTGGGCATAGCTGCTGAGATGGGACATACTGACACAGTTCAGAGACTGTTGGAGGCAGATGACACCGTTTTCCATCAAAGCAAAGTGAATTGCTTCTTAAAATCACACCTTTTTGTTTTACTAACGTTTACAGAATGAATACAGACTGAGTGCTGAAGGGATTTAACAAACGTGATAGGGAACCACTATTAACCCTCGGCGGTAGTTGTCTGTCAGTCAGTCAGTCTCAACGACATCTCGCTGTACAAGCCATCAATCACTCCACAAACAATACCACGAGTTCAGCGTCGGATAAAGGTCGAAATATATGTGGGTTTTTCTCCGAAACTGCTGCGTTCGAGAGGTACGGCATGAAACACGAGCGAAAAAGCCAATACGCTAATTTTAATGGGCTTACCTCGTGAAGGTCCGCTTCGTCTGTGTATCTTGAAGGCACAAGAAGTCACAACGAAGGGCGCGTATCGACTCCCGCATGGTATGTACTGCTATAGCTGGCCCGTGTCAGACTCCTCGAGCTACTAGCGGGAGACCACGAGTAAATAGCCAGCCCAGCGGTATCGCACATGCGCACTTCGGCGAGGTTGCCATGCAGTGAAGATGCAAGTAGAGCTCACTTTTTTAACACACATTTTCAATTGCCCATGGGTATTTGGAATCACGTGTGAGATTACGATATATTTGCAGTGCCCGTAAATGCATTCAGATTACAAGGTATAGGCTCACTTTGCTTGCCAAATGCATCCACTACCCCTGCGTTTGTGGCATTTTTGATTTATTTGACTTTTAATCTTAACAGACTGTGTCGGCACTGCATTCTTCTGTAAAGAAACAACGCTCGAAAGATTATGAATCGACTTCGATTCAGCTGGAGTCAATTGCACACCTAAAAAACTGATGGTAAAACTTTTGCTATGTTATTTTTATTTCACATAATATTGTTTGGCTCTACAGGTTATTTATCTGCTACTAGTACTTTGCAGTCTTGTGAGCTTTATACTCTCCATGCTACTGGAACTTAATTAAGTACCTTCTGCAGACGTTTATCTGTGATGTATAGCTTGTAGTGTTCTATCCAAGTCATACTTCTGATCCTGGAACATCACACATGTGCAATAGGACGACATTATAACTTAACCAGCCACTGATACCTGTCCAGGGCTTGCATAAGTCCGTCAGCATTGACTAGGCCAATCTACATAATTATAGCAAAAAAGTATTTTTTTTACAAGATGGCAACGGAGTGGTATACCTGCACCCCCCGTCCTATCCTTGAAATGGTGTTTTCTTCTTCACCTAAGCTATAGCTAGAGGGTACTACCTGGGATGGTCCCAGGAATGCCGGGATACTAAGTATCCAGGGACTGGAAGGTGTAGCTATACCTGTAGAGGGTACTACTTTGGATAGTCCAAGGCAGGGGTTTCATCGAGAGTTTGGAATTTCAAAATACCACTCACACTCATCAGTGCTGCGAGCCAGGAAAGTAGGTGTCAGTTTATAATTAGAGATCACTACCATGTATATACTAACAATGTAAATATGAATGTATTATTACCCACTGGAAAGAACAAAAAAGTGTCTAATTGTGTTGTAAAAGTATTTAGTTGGCAAAATAGAAAAATGGTGAAGTTTGGGGGGAGCTTCCCCCCTGCCCCCTGTAGAAGAAACCCTGCAAGGAATCCCAGGATACTATATATGTATGCTGGGACTGGCAGGTGTAGACTGGACTACTAGGGATGATCCCAGGAATCCAGGGATACTGTATAGGTATTGTCTGCCTGGGATTGTCCCAACAAGTGGTGGAAGATGCACTATCCCTTAGTAAGTCCCATAACACTAAGTATTCCCAAATATTGCCAAGGATTACTGAGCTATTTAACCCTTAGCAAGCCACAGGCATATATAATTATAGTATGCCCAGAGCCTCCATAAGTCCATAAGAATTTATATATGACTATAATACTTGGCGTTAATATGTTATACATCAATTTCTGCTTCTTTAAGGAGATACACTACCCAAAAATGCTGAATCAGCACTCCTCCTTTATTACTATGCTTTACAACACTGTGAGTACTAATATTACAAGGACAACGCAAATAAGGAGGTGATGTGAATATACTCACTGTGACCTCAAGCAAAGAGCCAGCATCTGAGAAATACCCCCACACACACTCACACATACACAAGTGTATTATATTTGTATTACTGCTAAAGTACATGTTGACAGGGAGATGTACACTCCATAACTCCCTTTTACTCCCTGGACCCCTGACTCTCTGGACTCTCTGGACTCCCCTGACTCTCTGGACTCCCTAGACTCCCTTGACTCACTTGACTCCCCTGACTCTCTGGACTCCCTTGACTCCCTTGACTCTCTGGACTCCCTTGACTCCCCTGACTCTCTGGACTCCCTTGACTCTCTGGACTCCCTTGACTCCCCTGACTCTCTGGACTCCCTTGACTCCCTTGACTCTCTGGACTCCCTTGACTCCCCTGACTCTCTGGACTCCCTAGACTCACTTGACTCCCCTGACTCTCTGGACTCCCTTGACTCCCTTGACTCCCTTGACTCTCTGGACTCCCTTGACTCCCCTGACTCTCTGGACTCCCTTGACTCTCTGGACTCCCTTGACTCCCCGGACTCTCTGGACTCCCTTGACTCCCTTGACTCCCTTGACTCTCTGGACTCCCTTGACTCCCCTGACTCTCTGGACTCCCTAGACTCCCTTGACTCCCCTGACTCTCTGGACTCCCTGGACTCCCTTGACTCCCTTGACTCCCCTGACACCCTACAATAGAAGGCAACCACATGTTAGCAAACACACCTACATATCTATGTGAATTAAACTGTCATTTGTGGTCATTTGCATGTACTAATGAATAGGGAATGGAGAATACAGGGTTGACTCAAGTCATGTGTCAGGATCAAGCCTTTACTTTCAGAGTCCCAAAAACATACCTGCATATTATACCTATACAGGACTACGTGCAGTAATAGGGCATTGTTTACACCAAAACATAGCTACCACCGGCTTCAGTGAGTACTATTATAGTCAGGTGTAGACATTTTGAGAGTTAGCAATGGCAAGCGGTAATACCCGTGCTAGAATTCAGTGTAAGGCGCACCGTGAAGATGTCACGTACCGGCGAAAATGTTGCCATTGGATCCGTCCGGTAATGTGAGGTAATGTGAGGTAATGTGAGGTAATAGAAACTAACTTACGCACAACTCGACCGGGCAGAGTCCAGTGTACAACTCGACTGGGCAGAGTTCAGTGTACATAGCAAGCTAGACCAGCAGAGCTAAGACCTAATATAGTCATTTCCTTCACGGTTCATAGGTCGCAAGCTTCGTATAATATAAACCAAAAGGGACCACGATCGCCAGAGCTTCCTGCTTGGCTGACGTTCAATATATTGACTTGATCATTTCTCTGACTGGAACGGAGTACCGCATTCTGCAGCCTGAAGAGCGACATGAACGCAACGCAATCAGTTTGTGTGCTGGTTATTGTCCTCTGCTCTTTTCAGCCGATACTCTCACAGAGTAAGATGATGTACAAACAGCTAGTATGTCTTTTATATAGTTACTGTATTATTTGTTTAGCAAGCAGGTGTGAATGCAATGGTGAAGAAGTTGACTGTGATGATCCCTGTATACGTGAGTTTATTAACTATCAGCTCACAGAAATAGTTTTGGTAGAATGCGTGCGCCTGCACTACAGGTGGAGTACATAAGTTGCATGTATATAACACGGAGCTATACTATGTGCAGTAACAACGCTCCCTAAAACTGTCACTTCAAATTACAGTACAAGTAAATAAAAAAATTCTGCGAATTAAAAAAGGGTGGAATATAGGGATGCCATAAAAAGCAAGGAGACAAGACAGGGATGACCTGGGCATGTGATGCAGTAGTACAATGGGATGATTGTTACATCTTCATACTGACATTTCTTGCTCATGTAAATTTACTCCACACAAGCCCTATATTGTCGCCACTCTTACTCATGACATGAGTTTTGAATAGAAGACAGGCAAATGAATTCTGTAGGGAAAGCAGCGTTGTAAAGCCGGTTAGTTGAGCGAACATTAAATTTAAACACAGTCACGATTCAAAACTGAGGACTTGTCAGAGAGGGCATTTGCTACCTGTCTTACGTGCATAGGAAACGAGTCATCGCTGCACATCATACGATAGAGATCACTCGTGCTTTGCGACAATAGAGGGCTTGTGTGGAGTAATATTTACATGAGCAAGAAATGTCAGTTTGAAGATGTAACAATCATCCCATTGTACTACTGCATCACATGCCCAGGTCATCCCAGTCTGGTCTCCTTGCTTTTTATGGCATCCCTTATTACACACTTTTTAATGCGCAGAATGTGGGTCCTCTAACAGGAAAATCTCAAATGTATGGGCATAATGCAGGATAACCTGTGTCATCCCTAGTATATGCTGCCTGATTGCTCAGTGGGCATATATAGTTCCAGATGTTAGAGGCTCCTAATATTGACTAACCTTAAGAAAGAGCATCTCTATCTTAGCTAATGGCGTTTTAATCCCTGTTCATAGAACGTCTCTGTATTGACACACATCTTTACACAGGTAACGGTTTTGGAATTGCTGGTGGAATTATTGGAGGCCTGATTTTCATAGTAGTAATATCAGTAGTTCTCTGCTGTGTTTGCTACCACTGCAAGAGACGTCAGCTGCTCCAACCACCAGCTGCAGCTGTTACCACGACACCACAGGTTGTTTCTGATTTCCCAGCTAATCATTTTCACTCAAGTCACTATTCATGAACTCTTTGTAGAAACACTCTACTATAAAATTAACTGCTGTTGTGTTTGTTTTTACTCATTGTTTTGTCTCACCCCTTCATTTCCTTTTTATCACATATGTGTTGGCATGATGCGTTGTGCATATCAACATAACAACTTCTTGAAGGATAGCTACTCTCTATTAAAGTCTTACCATGTTTCTCAAAACTACAGAGCTATATAGCTACACATTCTTTCACACTAACTATGCAGATTGACATACAGTATTATTAAGCAGTGGAACTAGCTCCGTAGCCACGTTGTTTTCAGATCAAGTCGGATTATTAAAGCAACTGTGTGAAATGTGTTAATCTTACAACAGACTACACTCCCAAAGTTACTTCATCAGCTATACACTCAAATTATCCCTTCATTTGATATGTAGCTGTAATATAAATTTCTACTCCTTTTGCTCACATATTTTTTTAAGGGGGATCTTTTATGTTATAGGGCTTATCCACGATTATACACTTAAAAACCTCACACTTTACTTTCTTGTGTGACGTAGATGAAAGACACACACGTCTTTCCTTGTACCTCACAGAAGCATCTTGAACAGAACCAAACCAGGTGTTAGGGATAGACAAAGATTTGAGGGGGGTGGAGAGGAGAAGAATTTCCAAGGAGCAGACAGTCGGACCAGTCTACCAGTGTCCTCCAGTCTTTATAATATCTCTTAACACACATCAGCAGGTCTAAAATGAGATGAACAAACTTCAACAGGTCTAGGGAAGGAAATGGAGGAGATAATCTTCCTGTGTACACACCTCGCCACAACCACTACAAACAAGGAAAGAGTGTGCTCTTTCTTGTACTGTGTGTCATACTGTTTGAGTATGCATGCACTGCATGAGTATAAGGTACATGTCTGTATGTACATTTGTTGGATATCCCTAGGCAACCGACATGTATGAAGCTAGGTACTGGGGGATTTTATCAGCCTATACAATCCTACATGTGCAAGCAGGGTTCATACATTTCACATGCTAGGGATATGCAACAAATCTGTTGCAGTACCCATACAGGACAGCATTCGCCCTTACAGGGCTCATGCTGTCCTGTATGGGCACTGCAACATAGTACAATATGCATGACAGTCAGCACTCTGCTAATTTTGAGACTGCACATTTTTGGGCTTTGTGCCAGGTACATAATGCACTCTTGGCTAGCTTAAAGATGAGTGTGCCTGGCCGCGCCCAAAGTTGTACACGTAATAATTATATATATAGTTATGAGAGAAGGGAACTACATGTATGCTACAACTCTGCCCTATAGTATTCCTCCCTGGTTCATTGTATATATTCAGGCAAGGACTTGGCATGTATTTGTGTCGTTTTGTAATATTAACCCTCGGCGCGCATGCACAGCGAGGGTTACAGTACTGTACAGCAAAATAGAAAGTACAGAGAGGACAATTAGCTTTTTGGTTCAGAACTTTGAGTGCACGGGTTACATCAGGTCCATCGTTTAGGTCAAAGGACAGCACATGTCCAAGATGTATGACTTCATTCTTATATGGGAGCCAGTATTATTCAATGGTAGAAAGCGACGGTTTTTGCAAGAATGAAAACAAAGCTGAGTTGTACTAGCATTGAACAACAAACCATGATCGTGAGCATATAAACTGCAAATATCCAACACCAGTCTAAGAGCAGACGCACATGGAGCCAGGATAACAATATCATCTGCATAGCAGAGTGCTCCTGCAAACATGTGACCCCAATAACAACCAACACCAGAGTCTGATAACTCTTCCAACAAACCATTCAAATAAACTGCAAATAAAACAGGTGAGAGGACTCCACCCTGTCTGACACCATTTGAAACACTAAAAGGTTCGGAAACAAACTCTCATCTCCTGTAAGCTATACCAATTTCCCAAGAATCGAAGAATTGGAGGAGGCAAGCCCCTACGGTACCAGTAAAAGAAATGCACCGTATTTCCAGGTTTTAGTGTAGAAACCAGATCTACACAACAGCACAATGTACACATGAAAAAGGGATAATTACT
This sequence comes from Geodia barretti, assembly GCA_030341885.1. Taxonomy (NCBI): domain Eukaryota; kingdom Metazoa; phylum Porifera; class Demospongiae; order Tetractinellida; family Geodiidae; genus Geodia; species Geodia barretti. The sequence continues at coordinate 38,121 of CASHTH010003768.1, forward strand.
ATTCCTTGAACTGTTTCAAGACCTTTCTACAGGTGTGTAGTTACAGATAAACTACAGTGAGAAACAAAAATCTACCCAAATGTGACTGTACTACGTACCTATGTATTAACCATACGGTAGGTACAGTGATAAAATGCACTTATGTGGCAACACTACAGCATACCTACGTACTACAGCAAGGATTGTACATAATGTTACTACAGTGGTTAAACCAACCAGCGCCACATGTGTACCGCGTCGTAAAAGGCCAAAATTTCATGCAAGCACTGAGTACAATAATATAATAGCAACACCGTTAAGTTTTGGAGTTGTAACACAACTACGGTGCATTTTTTTTGACTGGTACCATATGTTGTAACTTTGAAAATAGTTTACCATCATCAACCAGATCAAATGCTTTGGAGGCATCCAAGAAGCAGCCCAATGCTGTAGAACCATTGAAAATGTATCTTGAGACTGTGCAGAGAGACGTTGAAGACTTAAAGCCAAACTGAAGTTGGTTACTAAGCAGGTAATGTGAATACTTATCAAGAATGGGCTATATATGCTCCAGGATTTTGCTTAAGCTAGAAGCAAGAGTAATAGGCTGATAGTTGTCACTGATGGACAGGTTTTTACCACTTTTCGGAATTGGTACCAACACACTATTGCGAAAACATTTTGGCATGTAGCCATGCCTTGAAATAGCGGTGAACATAATTATCAGCAATAGTTTCTGACACAACAGGAGTTGCATACTTTAGAAGTTCAGTAGAAATATATACCAGAGGCATCAGACTTATGAGGCTTAAGGTAACCGATAGCATCAATAATGAAAAGCACTGAAGTGCAAACCCTCGGCGCATTGTGACGCGCACGCGTGGGGGTAAGCGCATGCGCTGTATCACTAATTGATGGGCTGGGTTTAGTTCTGGCTGGTCTCTAGCCAGAGTCTGACGCGGGCTAACTACACTACTATACTGCATGCGAGAGGCGATACACGCCCTGCGTTGCATCTTCTGGTGCCTCCGAGGTCGCAGAGCACGCGGGTCGATCAGACCGCGCGGGTACTCCGGTAAGCCGTTGCGTATTTGCATATTGGATTTTTCGTGCTCTAGCTTTGCAACGGAGCATTTTCAGAGAAAACTGCCTTTATATTCTGACCTTCGTCGCCCGTTGGGTAGATGGTATCGTTTCTGGGACGAACAGACGTTCCAGGAGTGAGATATAGAATAACAGACAAACAAACAGGCAGACAGACAGACCCAAGTACTGTACCCTCGCTGCGCATGCGCGCCGAGGGTAACTACCTCTACGTACCCACAAGTATCAGCTAGCTGTGACATAGACACAGTGACGAATTTAAGCAAGAAGAGAGAAAATCACGAGAAGCTACTGGTCCTCCTCTGAGCAAGAGAACTTTCCTCCATTCGACGGCATTCGCTGCGATCTTCGGTGACTGACCGAGGCTGTATATACCACTTCCCAATCCTCATGGTTCGAAGGTGAAAGTTGGAAATAAGCCTAAGCTATACAGGATTGCTCGAGCAGATACCGCTCGCTCTCGCTACTACTTTGATTTCCAAAGAAGGAAGGATGGTGTCATGAAGTATTTTGTGCCTATTCAATGTAATCACCCCTTTTTTCTTTAACCTTTGGACTTTCGGCCACTTGCCTCAGACTCCCACTCCTTTTTTGCTACCAGGTGTCCAGTTCAGCAGTGAAGCTGAGGGAGTGTACAGTTGCATCATTCCTGATGAGAATGGAGAGGAGAAGATCCACCATTTTGGTCTCTATGACCATGGTCACGTCTCTGGTGAGAGTAACTAACGTTAGAAATAGTGCTCATGAGAACTAACTAAAGGAGAGTATTATGACTGCCACTTTACACTATGTATACCCCTCTGTTGCCCATAACAATTATTATGAACCGATTATTTTAAAACGTTGTGTGTAAATAATCTAAAACATTAAACTTAATATCAAGGTGATTTATCTGTTAGTGAGAATAAGCCCTTTGCTGCTGATCAAGCTGCCCACTGGCAATCATAGACTTTGCACACACATGCTTCGATGAAAAAAGTGTCCAGATTATGCAGGTGTATAGCCATGTGGCGCACTAGTAAGCAATGTGGGTAAAAGAGTGCGGGTGGGTGCATGAAGAGTTCTTAGTATAGTGAGTAATTGTCGTACATTATTTATCCATTCCACTCCTATACCTACAGTCGATGGAGATACTGCTAATTTCTATGTGTTTAGCTCCGTGCGATACGTTTCGGAAGATCCTTTACTCTTCTCCCTCGACACCTACTACCTTCATCCCTGGAGTTTGCGGTGCAAAGCAAGCACATCAGAGACTTCGGATTACCTACCATTATCCCACAAACACCTCATTCATAGAAGAAATTCAACCATTTTTTCTGCCGCTGCAGTAAACAGTCGGGCCAACATCACCTACAGCTGTGATGTGGTCATTCTTTATGACCTTTCTTATGTTGATGGTGGCACAAGACCGAGATTCTATGACTGTGAGCATCTCAAACCTACCTACCAACCATCAGAATTCTTTTTAGTTTTTCGGAAACCTGCAAATGAAGATGTTAAAACCCAATTAATTGTTGATGCTTTTAATCCACTCTAACCTGGATATGAATGATGGTGATTGTCTTTATGTCAGCAGTTAAATTGCATGAATTAGAGGATTTTTAGGAATGCATGTGCCATAGAATTCAAGCTGGCATCACAGCTAGATAAAAAATCATGCGAATTAAACTCCACTTGGACTCTATAACGGTGCTGGTTACTCAGTAGCATGACCTTAGTATGGTAATGGTGAATGTTTAATACTTCACCCAAGCAATAATATAGGGATTGTGTGATGGGGTTGGGGGTGTCAGCGTGCTTAAATCTGCTCATTAACAATGCTTCATACATATATCCCATCCCAATCTTGTCTCCCTTTCCTTTTATATATATACCATCCCTATGCCTCTTTTTTTTAGTTCGCAGGATTTTAATTTACTTGTCTCCACTCATTTTTATATAATAACGTATTATCTCTGTGAAAGGGGGCAAGCCCCCTATAATATAGAAAAAGTGCTGTTGTCGTAATGGAAATGATGTAACACGCATGAGTACCAAGTTTCATCTCCATGTGTTCTGCGGTTAGCAAGTTTGAGGAGTGAAGAAGTAAATGCCTGAGGCTATTTGTAGTTGTTCAAATAATTTGTGGTCTTCATGGAAACGATCTCATACGCATTCGTACCAAGTTTCATCTCCATGAGTGCTACTGAGGAGTGAAGAGTGCCTGAGGCTAGTTCAAACAATATGTGGTCGTCATGGAACATGAAAAAACATGTTTGAATTTGTCATGGAAATGATGTAACATGCATGCATACCAAGTCTCCATGCGTGCTACCGTTAGCAAGTTTGAGGAGAAGTGCCTGAAGCTATTTGAACAATATGACGTAGTCGTCAGAGAAACATGTAGTTTTCGTAATACGCATGTGCACCAAGTTTAATCTCCATGTGTGCTACTTTGAGAAGTAAAGTAATTTTTAAAGAAAATTCCATGAGGCTATTTGTTGTTGTTCAAACAAAGTGGTTGTCATGGAAATGATGTTACATGCATGCATACCAAGTTTCATCTCCATGTGTGGTACCGTTACTGAGTTTGAGGAGTGAAAATGTAATTTTAAAGAAAAGTGCCTGAGGCTATTTGTGGTTGTGGTTGTCGAAACGATATGGTATGCATGTAGATTCGAACCCCTACCAGCTGAGTTGCCCGGGTAGCTCAGTTAGTAGAGCGCTCGCCTAGAGTGTTGTGGGTTCGAATCCCACCTAGGGCAGCTCTTTATTTTTCCTTGAAAAAAAGAGCTGTCCTGGGTGTAGTTGATTTGTTTGTTGTGCCTTTGCCTTTCTACCTCATAGTTTTTACATGCGTACCAAGTTTCACCTCCATGCGTGCTACAGTTGGCAAGTTTGAGGAGTGAAGAAGTAATTTTAAAGAAAAGTGCCAGAGGCTATTTGTTATTGTGGTCGTCATGGAAACGTAATTCACATGCGCACCAAGTTCCACCTCCATGCGTGCTACAGTTAGCAAGTTTGAGGAGTGAAAAATAGTTTTGCCTAAGGCTTTGTCAAACAATATTCGGTCGTGATGGAAGCATTTAATCGTCATGGAAATGATATAATAGGCATTTGTATGATGACTGAGAGTAAGATCAAAGGAATTCTAGCTAGTCCAAACAACGTAGGTGCGTAGATTATGTAGATTAGCCTAGTCAATGCTTACGAACTTATGCAAGCCCTGGACAGGTATCAGTGGCAGGTTAAGTTATAATGTCGTCCTCGTGTAAAACCAGTAAACCACGCGCCGCCATCGTATAACTTATACATGCCAAATTTCCATGCGTGCTATATACCATTGGAAAGTTTGAGAAGTGAAGAAGTAAATTTAGAGAAAAGTGCCTGAGGCTATTTGTTGTTATTTACAAACATGTGTTTTGATGTTGGCTATTATGTTTACAAACTTTTGTTCACATAGCTCTTACCAATTGTGAGTTACACTGACAAATGTAGTATGGCAATTATAATGTATTCCCCATTATAATGTTTTGCTTGGGGCAATTTTGTTGTTGTTAACACTTACCGGACGCGCGCGCGGAAGTATTGAATTTACGCGTATACGTCCCGCGCGTGCATTTCCGCGGACGGAAAAATGTCGGGGCGGGCGACGTGTCTACTATTTTTTGTCCTGAGTGCGAAGTTCGGAGAGTTGTGGCGCTGAAACTTTATGGGGAGGAAAAGGAAGGTTCTTGGAGTGCAGTCAAGGTATATTCGTATATGATGGATGTGACAGGATACAAAACATAGGTTTCAGATAAACGAGAAAAAAGGGTATGGGAGTGAAGGAGTGGGGAAGGAACAGCTAGATAAGGTGACAGGGAAGAGCAGATACATCTGGTAAACCAGTAAAGGCAGCAGGGAGAATGGAATTGTTCAAGTACGTGGTCTAAAGTTAACGCGAGTGTGATATACTCGGAAATATTTTCCTGGGTGCAAGTGGGGGTGGTCGGAGCATGTAAGACAGAAGTATGTCGTTGCTCTCCTCTTACTCGTGCTTCTACAAACACGACAATCACGCCGTCTATCACCCTCCTCTGAAAAATGTGGGATGGGCCTCATTCTCTCGAGGGACATGTCCACCCGGCGACCTGGACGGAGTGGCTGTGGTACATGAAGCCGGTGTGACACCAACCCCTGGATCAGTGCCCGGCGAAATTGAAGGTGAGTGAGTGGCTTCTGTTTCAGACGTGTGGTGTGTACAATGTATGCATTCACCACAGACACCTCAAGTAACCAGAACATCACTTTCCTCCACCACTTCACCGACTTCCGCAGAAAGGAGTATATAGTAGGTCGCCATCTGATCAAGTCGATCCACTCCCATCATGTTGTTGTTATACAGCTGTACAACCTGGGGTTTCTTCTTCATCTGTCCTCTCCTCGTCTAAGTATGACCGGTCTCTTCGGGTGACGGATATCTACATTGTTACAAAATTTCATTACTATAATTATGTCATTTCGTTTTTGAGTTACGCGAGTTCAATCCAAAGAAGAAGGAGAACTCCCTATCATAGCCCCATACATCTATGCAAGTAGAGCTCACTTTTTTAAACACACATTTTCAATTGCCCATGTATTTGGAATGACGCTTAAGATATATGTGCAGTGCCCTGTAAATACTAATCACACATTCAGATTACAAGGTATAGGCTCACTTTGCTTGCCAAATGCATCCACTACCCCTGCGTTTGTGGCATTTTTGATTTATTTGACTTCTAATCTTAACAGACTGTGTCGGCACTACATTCTTCTGTAAAGAAACAACGCTCGAAGATTATGAATCGACTTCGATCAGCTGGAGTCAATTGCACACCTAAATAACTGATGGTAAAACTTTTGCTATGCTATTTTTATTTCACATAATATTGTTTGGCTCTACAGGTTATTTATCTGCTACTAGTACTTTGCAGTCTTGTGAGCTTTATACTCTCCATGCTACTGGAACAAATTAAGTACCTTCTGCAGATGTTTATCTGTTTATAGTGTTCTATCCAAGTCACACTTCTGATGCTGGAACATCACACATGTGCAATAGGACGACATTATAACTTAACCAGCCACTGATACCTGTCCAGGGCTTGCATAAGTCAGTCAGCATTGACTAGGCCAATCTACATAATTATAGCAACAAATAATTTTTTTACAAGATGGCAACAGAGTGGTATACCTGCATCCCCTGTCCAATCCTTGAAATGGTGTTTTATTCTTCACCTAAGCTATAGCTAGAGGGTACTACCTGGGATGGTCCCAGGAATGCCGGGATACTAAGTATCCAGGGACTGGAAGGTGTAGCTATACCTGTAGAGGGTACTACTTTGGATAGTTTCATCTAGAGTTTGGAATTTCAAAATACCACTCACACTCATCAGTGCTGCGAGCCAGGAAAGTAGGTGTCAGTTTATAATTAGAGATCACTACCATGTATATACTAACAATATGTTATTTCCCACTGGAATGAACAAAAAAGTGTTGAATTGTGTTGTAATAATAATAATACTCAGGTGGCTGCCATAGCACTAGGGCCATAGACCACGCACCCAGAGCAATGGGCGGAACCGTTAACACACGAACATACACCATATGAACATGAACATGAGGTGTCTGTCTCACCTCCCAGACACCTCAACTCACCCCTTCCACCAGCGACACCCTGCAGCTCCCCAGACACAATCTGAGACTGGGTTTGTTGTACGTGGGGACTATCGCCGTATAACCTAACCTTTCTTAGCTCCCAAACATCCAAAATAAAATCTTTAACAAGGCCAAGCAAAGAACCAAAATTATCCTCCCACAGTTCACTACCCAATATAAAGGATGCTTTCCTGAAACTATCAAGCGACTGGAAATGCTCAAACCCATCATCCCCAAGCTTCCCCTGCAGGGCAACTAAGAAATTGCTCCTAAGACTACTATATGCTGGACACTCCCACAACACATGACTCACACTTTCACACTCATCATCACACAACAGGCACTCTTTCACCCCCTCCCTCCCCCTATGCCTGCCCAGTTCCTCATTTAGCCCATGCGTGCCTGACCTGAACTTAAACATTAATCTAGACCCAGCATCACTTTTCCCATGCAAGTACTTTTTGAACTCTACCACCTTGTTAAATGTCTTATACAATAACAGCTTTACTTTGCTATTTAGCCTCTCTGAATTGTGTTGTAAAAAGTATTTAATAGCAAAATGGGGGGGGGGAGCTTCCCCCTGCCCCCTGTAGATGAAACATAATTTTTTTACAAGATGGCAACAGAGTGGTATACCTGCATCCCCTGTCCAATCCTTAAAATGGTGTTTTATTCTTCACCTAAGCTATAGCTAGAGGGTACTACCTGGGATGGTCCCAGGAATGCCGGGATACTAAGTATCCAGGGACTGGAAGGTGTAGCTATACCTGTAGAGGGTACTACTTTGGATAGTTTCATCTAGAGTTTGGAATTTCAAAATACCACTCACACTCATCAGTGCTGCGAGCCAGGAAAGTAGGTGTCAGTTTATAATTAGAGATCACTACCATGTATATACTAACAATATGTTATTTCCCACTGGAATGAACAAAAAAGTGTTGAATTGTGTTGTAAAAAGTATTTAATAGCAAAATGGGGGGGAGCTTCCCCCTGCCCCCTGTAGATGAAACCCTGCAAGGAATCCCAGGATACTGTGTATCCTGGGACTGGCAGGTGTAGACTGGACTACTAGGGATGGTCCCAGGAATCCGGGATACTGTATAAACTGTATAGGTATTGACTGCCTGGGATTGTCCCAACAAGATATTTAGCAAGTCTAAGTATTCCCAAATATTGCCAAGGATTACTTAGCTATTTAACCCTTAGTAAGCCACAGGCATATATAATTACTAGTAGGCGAATGCATGGCATTTTTGGCGAGCGGAAGCGCGCTTACAATTGGGGTCTAATCGTATGAGTCACTCTTGTGTGTGCACAAAACAGTGAGATACATTGCACAGGACCAAGTAGGCCGAAACGCCCCGAGCGCAGTAGACAATTCGAGTCGAGTCAAAAACAGTCAGTCGACAGCGCGAATCAGGCATAATCCGGCAATCTGATTGGTCTTGCAGGAATAGGGAACAAGTGGCAATGTAGAAAAATCTCTCGCTGGACTGTGCAGCAATACTCGATAGCTTCGGAGGTGTTGCGTTTCCCCTGATTCCGCTCGATTCAGGCAGCATTATGAAAATGTTGAAATCCCTTTCGGATAAAAAGAAGCGCGTAATGCTGGAGCATGCGCAGTTGGACGACGTACGGGTACATTATATATATAGAAAAATCACGCCGTTCGGACCACTAGGTTAGCTCGCTTCCGCTCGCCAATTATAGTATGCAAGTGCAAACCCTTGGTGAACTGCCCGTTCATGCTACCATTAATTGATAACATTAGCCCAAACCACGGCTTTTCTTGCTGGTGTATGGTGAAAGTTTCATGCCCAGTAGCTGCATCAATGGTTACGTTCACATGCGTTTCATGGCTTTGCCTGGCAAATACCAACGTTTGATACGAGAGGATGTAGCACGGTACTCTTTCAGTAAACCCAGCAGAGGCTTGTAGCTGTCTGTCACTAGCTCAATGGAACGGCTAAACTCACTTTATGCCAAAAATACAGGCAAGACCTTCCTTCTCCAGCTGAGACTGTTCATGTTATAATGAAAAGCACTGAAGTGCAAACCCTCGGCGAACTGCGCATGCGCGGTACCACTAATCGATGGGCTGGGCTTTTTACTCGTGGTATCCACGCTAGTAGCTCGAGGAGAGTCTGACACGGACTAGCTACAGTAGTAAATAGCATGCGGGAGTCGATACACGCCCTTCGTTTTGACCTCTTATGCCTTCAAGATACACAGAGCAAGCGGCCCGGTCGAGGTAAGTTTGTACTAATTAGCATTATAACCGCATGCACATTTTCCGCAGCGATAAAAAATGGCCGACTACGCATTAGCCGTAGCTCTGCAACGGTGCATTTTTCAGAGAAAACCGCTCATAATTTCTGACCTTCATTGCCCGTTGAGTACGTCGCATCGTTTGTGAGACGAATAAACACTCGAGAAGTGAGATGTCGAGTAACAGACAGACACACACACACAGACCCAATGAAAAGCACTAAAGTGCAAACCCTCGGCGAACTGGAGATGCGAGGTACCGCTAATTGATGGGCTGGGCTGCTATTAGTATGCGTTTACTCGTGGTCTCCCGTTAGTAGCTCGCAGAGAGTCTGGCACGGGCTAGCTACAGTAGTAGATTGCATGTGGGAGTCGATACTCGCCCTTCGTTGTGACTTATCGTGCCTTCAAGATACACAGAGCAAGCGGACCCGAGCCCGTTCAAAATATAAGCGCATGCGCCGCAGCGATAAAAATGGCCGACTAGCATTAGCCGTACAATGGCGGAAGCGCTCTAGCTTTGTAACGGAGCATTTTCAGAGAAAACCGCCTTTATTTTCTGACCTTCATTGCCCGTTAAGTAGGTCGTATTGTTTGTGAGACGAACAGACATTCGAGAAGTGAGATTGAGAGTAACAGACACACAGACAAACCCAACTACAGTACCCTCGCTGCGCATGCGCGCCGAGGGACTACTGCAACCCTCGCTGCGCATGCGCGCCGAGGGTTAATCATAGCTGGGAGTGTACGCGACGAGTAAGCTATGGGCTCTCTGCAATCGTGTGTTATGTAATGATCATGCAGCGTGCATGTGTTGCGTGTGTGCATGTTTTGTGTCCCTAATGCATCGTGAATATAGAGAACAGAAATGTCGCAACTAAGCCGATTGTTGTTGTGACTGAAACTTTTACAGCACAAATTTTTCGTCCCGCTTGAAATAAAAAACCAGATACCATAAGCTGAGGCATAAGCTCAAGAGCTGAATCAAAGAGAGCGAGATACTCTTCTCTGAAGCAAGGAGATTTTTAGGGCTTAGTTTCAGCAGCACCCCATTTCAGTGAACGTCTTCTAATATAGTGGGAGAAACTGGGTTGACAATGACACTCTACAGTAACCACAGATATGGACAGTGTTCCTCAGAACAGCCGCAGGCGTCTCGGCAAACTCCACTGGTTCTATGGTACTCTCTTCGTGGAGGCACTGTAGCTCTTTCTCAACTTTGTCCCTCAATGCATGGGAATGGCCTGGAGCATGCACAGTTGACTCTAAGTCATGTGTCAGGGTCAAGCCTTACTTTCAGAGTCCCAAACAGATACCTGCATATTATACCTATACAGGACTGCGTGCAGTAATAGGGCATTGTTTACACCAAAACATAGCTACCACCGGCTTCAGTGAGTATTATTATTATTATTATTATTATTATTATTATTGAGACTTTACAGCACACAAAGAGATGAGATGTGAAAGGTAAGATGATAGCAATAGGATGGTAGTGCTGAGGGTCTGCTGGAGGTATACACAAGCAGCTTATGACACATAACTGAACAAAAACAAACATACTTAAGAGATTAGTTCATAGGAGAGAGGTGTCAAAGTTGGGGGAGATCGGGATAGAGCTACACTTAGCACATGGACACAGGTAGTGGAACGACCATGGATTGTCTGGATTGAAGTTTGTAATGAAATGATTCCGAAAGAGTTTGTAGAGTTTGGACCTGATAGTAGATACGGAGTGATCTAAATTAAGAAGGGGGAGTGAGTTCCAGAGGCGGGGAAGACGGTTAAAGTAAAAGTGACGAATGGAGTTATTAGAAATAGGAGTAGTTTGTCTCAACTTGAAGTGCAAGGCTGAACGAGTTTGGCCAGAGAAGAATGTGACGAAACTAAGAATGTTTCCATTATAGTCAGGTGTAGACATTTTGAGAGTTAGCAATGGCAAGCGGTAGCTAATACCCGTGCTAGAATTCAGTGTAAGGCGCACCGTGAAGGTGTGAAACTTCCTAAAGAACGAGTATCCACACTAGTGCTGCAGTGCGCACTTGAGTGACACCCTCGGCGAATTCGGCGCACCGCCTGCAGTGATGCTTCTGAAACACCTGATGTCACGTACCGGCGAAAATGTTGCCATTGCATCCGTCCGGTAATTTATATAGCCATTTCCTTCACGGTTCATAGGTCGCAAGCTTCGTATAATACTAGTAGGCGAATGCATGGCATTTTTGGCGAGCGGAAGCGCGCTTACAATTGGGGTCTAATCGTATGAGTCACTCTTGTGTGTGCACAAAACAGTGAGATACATTGCACAGGACCAAGTAGGCCGAAACGACCCGAGCGAAGTAGACAATTCGAGTCGAGTCAAAAACAGTCAGTCGACAGCGCGAATCAGGCATAATCCGGCAATCTGATTGGTCTTGCAGGAATAGGGAACAAGTGGCAATGTAGAAAAATCTCTCGCTGGACTGTGCAGCAATACTCGATAGCTTCGGAGGTGTTGCGTTTCCCCTGATTCCGCTCGATTCAGGCAGCATTATGAAAATGTTGAAATCCCTTTCGGATAAAAAGAAGCGCGTAATGCTGGAGCATGCGCAGTTGGACGACGTACGGGTACATATATATATAGAAAAATCGCGCCGTTCGGACCACTAGGTTAGCTCGCTTCCGCTCGCCAATAAACCAAAAGGGACCACGATCGCCAGAGCTTCCTGCTTGGCTGACGTTCAATATATTGACTTGATCATTTCTCTGACTGGAACGGAGTACCGCATTCTGCAGCCTGAAGAGCGACATGAACGCAACGCAATCAGTTTGTGTGCTGGTTATTGTCCTCTGCTCTTTTCAGCCGATACTCTCACAGAGTAAGATGATGTACAAACAGCTAGTATGTCTTTTATATAGTTACTGTATTATTTGTTTAGCAAGCAGGTGTGAATGCAATGGTGAAGAAGTTGACTGTGATGATCCCTGTATACGTGAGTTTATTAACTATCAGCTCACAGAAATAGTTTTGGTAGAATGCGTGCGCCTGCACTACAGGTGGAGTACATAAGTTGCATGTATATAACACGGAGCTATACTATGTGCAGTAACAACGCTCCCTAAAACTGTCACTTCAAATTACAGTACAAGTAAATAAAAAAATTCTGCGAATTAAAAAAGGGTGGAATATAGGGATGCCATAAAAAGCAAGGAGACAAGACAGGGATGACCTGGGCATGTGATGCAGTAGTACAATGGGATGATTGTTACATCTTCATACTGACATTTCTTGCTCATGTAAATTTACTCCACACAAGCCCTATATTGTCGCCACTCTTACTCATGACATGAGTTTTGAATAGAAGACAGGCAAATGAATTCTGTAGGGAAAGCAGCGTTGTAAAGCCGGTTAGTTGAGCGAACATTAAATTTAAACACAGTCACGATTCAAAACTGAGGACCTGTCAAAGAGGGGATTTGCTTACGTGCATAGGAAACGAGTCATCGCTGCACATCATACAATAGAGATCACTCGTGCTTTGCGACAATATAGGGCTTGTGTGGAGTAAAATTTACATGAGCAAGAAATGTCAGTTTGAAGATGTAACAATCATCCCATTGTACTACTGCATCACATGCCCAGGTCATCCCAGTCTGGTCTCCTTGCTTTTTATGGCATCCCTTATTACACACTTTTTAATGCGCAGAATGTGGGTCCTCTAACAGGAAAATCTCAAATGTATGGGCATAATGCAGGATAACCTGTGTCATCCCTAGTATATGCTGCCTGATTGCTCAGTGGGCATAGTCCCGGATGTTAGAGGCTCCTAATACTGACTAACCTTAAGAAAGAGCATCTCTTCTTAGCTTAATCGCTGTTCATAGAACGTCTCTGTATTGACACACATCTTTACACAGGTAACGGTTTTGGAATTGCTGGTGGAATTATTGGAGGCCTGATTTTCATAGTAGTAATGTCAGTAGTTCTCTGCTGTGTTTGCTACCACTGCAAGAGACGTCAGCTGCTCCAACCACCAGCTGCAGCTGTTACCACGACATCTGATTTCCCAGCTAATCATTTTCACTCAAGTCACTATTCATGAACTCTTTGTAGAAACACTCTACTATAAAATTAACTGCTGTTGTGTTTGTTTTTACTCATTGTTTTGTCTCACCCCTTCATTTCCTTTTTATCACATATGTGTTGGCATGATGCGTTGTGCATATCAACATAACAACTTCTTGAAGGATAGCTACTCTCTATTAAAGTCTTACCATGTTTCTCAAACTACAGAGCTATATAGCTACACATTCTTTCACACTAACTATGCAGATTGACATACAGTATTATTAAGCAGTGGAACTAGCTCCGTAGCCACGTTGTTTTCAGATCAAGTCGGATTATTAAAGCAACTGTGTGAAATGTGTTAATCTTACAACAGACTACACTCCCAAAGTTACTTCATCAGCTATACACTCAAATTATCCCTTCATTTGATATGTAGCTGTAATATAAATTTCTACTCCTTTTGCTCACATAATTTTTTAAGGGGGATCTTTTATGTTATAGGGCTTATCCACGATTATACACTTAAAAACCTCACACTTTACTTTCTTGTGTGACGTAGATGAAAGACACACACGTCTTTCCTTGTACCTCACAGAAGCATCTTGAACAGAACCAAACCAGGTGTTAGGGATAGACAAAGATTTGAGGGGGGTGGAGAGGAGAAGAATTTCCAAGGAGCAGACAGTCGGACCAGTCTACCAGTGTCCTCCAGTCTTTATAATATCTCTTAACACACATCAGCAGGTCTAAAATGAGATGAACAAACTTCAACAGGTCTAGGGAAGGATATGGAGGAGATAATCTTCCTGTGTACACACCTCGCCACAACCACTACAAACAAGGAAAGAGTGTGCTCTTTCTTGTACTGTGTGTCATACTGTTTGAGTATGCATGCACTGCATGAGTATAAGGTACATGTCTGTATGTACATTTGTTGGATATCCCTAGGCAACCGACATGTATGAAGCTAGGTACTGGGGGATTTTATCAGCCTATACAATCCTACATGTGCAAGCAGGGTTCATACATTTCACATGCTAGGGATATGCAACAAATCTGTTGCAGTACCCATACAGGACAGCATTCGCCCTTACAGGGCTCATGCTGTCCTGTATGGGCACTGCAACATAGTACAATATGCATGACAGTCAGCACTCTGCTAATTTTGAGACTGCACATTTTTGGGCTTTGTGCCAGGTACATAATGCACTCTTGGCTAGCTTAAAGATGAGTGTGCCTGGCCGCGCCCAAAGTTGTACACGTAATAATTATATTATATATAGTTATGAGAGAAGGGAACTACATGTATGCTACAACTCTGCCCTATAGTATTCCTCCCTGGTTCATTGTATATATTCAGGCAAGGACTTGGCATGTATTTGTGTCGTTTTGTAATATTAACCCTCGGCGCGCATGCACAGCGAGGGTTACAGTACTGTACAGCAAAATAGAAAGTACAGAGAGGACAATTAGCTTTTTGGTTCAGAACTTTGAGTGCACGGGTTACATCAGGTCCATCGTTTAGGTCAAAGGACAGCACATGTCCAAGATGTATGACTTCATTCTTATATGGGAGCCAGTATTATTCAATGGTAGAAAGCGACGGTTTTTGCAAGAATGAAAACAAAGCTGAGTTGTACTAGCAACAAACCATGATCGTGAGCATATAAACTGCAAATATCCAACACCAGTCTAAGAGCAGACGCACATGGAGCCAGGATAACAATATTATCATCTGCATAGCCGAGTGCTCCTGCAAACATGTGACCCCAATAACAACCAACACCAGAGTCTGATAACTCTTCCAACAAACCATTCAAATAAACTGCAAATAAAACAGGTGAGAGGACTCCACCCTGTCTGACACCATTTGAAACACTAAAAGGTTCGGAAACGAACTCTCATCTCCTGTAAGCTATACCAATTTCCCAAGAATCGAAGAATTGGAGGAGGCAAGCCCCTATGTTGTAACTTTGAAAATAGTTTACCATCATCAACCAGATCAAATGCTTTGGAGGCATCCAAGAAGCAGCCCAACGCTGTAGAACCATTGAAAATGTATCTTGAGACTGTGCAGAGAGACGTTGAAGACTTAAAGCCAAACTGAAGTTGGTTACTAAGCAGGTAATGTGAATACTTATCAAGAATGGGCTACATATGCTCCAGGATTTTGCTTAAGCTAGAAGCAAGAGAAATAGGCTGATAGTTGTCACTGATGGACAGGTTTTTATCACTTTTAGGAATTGGTACCAACACACTATTGCGAAAACATTTTGGCATGTAGCCATGCCTTGAAATAGCGGTGAACAGATCAGCAATAGTTTCTGACACAACAGGAGTTGCATACTTTAGAAGTTCAGTAGAAATATATACCAGAGGCATCAGACTTATGAGGCTTAAGGTAACCAATAGCATCAATAACTACCTCTACCCACAAGTATCAGCTAGCTGTGACATAGACACAGTGACGAATTTAAGCAAGAATCACGAGACGCTACTGGTCCTCCTCTGAGCAAGAGAACTTTCCTCCATTCGACGGCATTCGCTGCGATCTTCCGTGACTGACCGAGGCTGTATATACCACTTCCCAATCCTCATGGTTCGAAGGTGAAAGTTGGAAATAAGCCTAAGCTATACAGGATTGCTCGAGCAGATACCGCTCGCTCTCGCTACTACTTTGATTTCCAAAGAAGGAAGGATGGTGTCAGGCAGGAAGTATTTTGTGCCTATTCAATGTAATCACCCCTTTTTTCTTTAACCTTTGGACTTTCGGCCACTTGCCTCAGACTCCCACTCCTTTTATGCTACCAGGTGTCCAGTTCAGCAGTGAAGCTGAGGGAGTGTACAGTTGCATCATTCCTGATGAGAATGGAGAGAAGAAGATCCACCATTTTGGTCTCTATGACCATGGTCACGTCTCTGGTGAGAGTAGCTAACATTAAAAACAGTGCTCGTGGGAACTAACTAGTTGGAAGGAGAGTATTATGACTGCCACTTTACACTATGTATACCCCTCTGTTGCCCATAACAATTATTATGAACCGATTATTTTAAAACGTGTGTAAATAATCTAAAACATTAAACTTAATATCAAGGAGATTTATCTGTTAGTGAGAATAAGCCCTTTGCTGCTGATCAAGCTGCCCACTGGCAATCGTAGACTTTGAACACACATGCTTCGATGAAAAAAAGTGTCCAGATTATGCAGGTATATAGCCATGTGACGCACAAGTAAGCAATGTTGGTTAAAGAGTGTGGTTGGGTGCATGAAGCGTTCTGAGTATAGTGAGTAATAAATTGGCATACATCATTTATTCCTATACCTACATTCGATGGAGTTACTGCTTCTTTCTCTGCGTTTAGCTCCGTGCGATATGTTTCGGAAGATCCTTTACTCTTCTCCCTCGACACCTACTACCTTCATCCCTCGAGTGTGCGGTGCAAAGCAAACACATCAGAGACTTCGGATTACTTACCATTATCCCACAAACACCACATTCATAGAAGAAATTCGACTTATGCAACCATTTTTTCTGCCGCTGCAGTAAACGTCAGGCCAACATCACCTACAGCTGTAATGTAGTCATTCTTTATGACATTGATGGTGGCACAAGACCAAGATTCTATGACTGTGAGCATCTCAAACCTACCTAGCTACCAACCATCAGAATTCTTTTTAGTTTTCAGAAACCTGCAAATGAAGATGTTAAAACACAACTATTGTTGATGCTTTTTATCCACTCTAACTTTGATATGAATGGTGGTGATTGTCTTTATGTCAGCATTTAAATTGCATGCAATTAGAGGATTTTTAGGAATGTATGTGCCATAGAATTCAAGCTGGCGTCACATACAAGTGAATTAAAAATCCGTGCGAATTAATTGGACTCTATAACGGTGTTGGTTGCTCAGTAGCATGACCTTATAAGTTCAGAGTATGGTAATGGTAATACTTCACCTAAGCAATAATAGAGGGATTGTGTGATGGGGTTGGGGGTGTCAGCGTACTCAAATCTTTTCATTAACAATGCTTCATATATCCCATCCCAATCTGGTCTCCATTTCCTTTTACATATACCATCCCTATGCCTCTTTTTTTTTATTGGTAGGATTTTAATTTATTTGTCTCAACTCATTTTTATAATATACTAACGTATTATCTCTGTGAAAGGGGGCAAGCCCCCTATAAAAATTAATAATAATTATAGAAAAAGTGCTGTTGTCGTCATGAAAATGATGTAACACGCATGAGTACCAAGTTTCATCTCCATGTGTTCTGCGGTAAATGCCTGAGGCTATTTGTAGTTAACCCTCGGCGCGCATGCGCAGCGAGGGTTACAGTAGTTGGGTCTGTCTGTCTGTCGTTACTCTACATCTCACTTCTCGGGTGTTTGTTCGTCTCACAAAGGATACGACCTGCTTAACGGGCAACGAAGGTCAGAAAATATGTGGGGTTTTCTCTGAAACTGCTCCGTTGCAAAGCTAGAGCGCGAAAAAGGCAATATGCAAATACGCAACGGGCGGGATGGCTTACCGCGGTCTGATCGATCCGCGTGCTCTGCGTACCTCGGAGGCACCAGAAGATGCTACGAAGGGCGTGTATCGCCTCTCGTATGCTATCTAGTATTGTAGTTAGTCCGCGTCAGACTCTGCGCGAGCCTGCAAGAGACCACGAGTAACAGCTAAAACTAAACCCAGCCCATCAATTAGTGGTACTGCCCATGTGTTTACTTACGCGTGCGCGTCACAATGCACCGAGGGTTTGCACTTCAGTGCTTTTCATTGTTCAAGTAATTTGTGGTCTTCATGGAAACGATCTCATACGCATTCGTACCAAGTTTCATCTCCATGAGTGCTACTAAGGAGTGAAGAGTGCCTGAGGCTAGTTCAAACAATATGTGGTCGTCATGGAACATGGATTTGTCATGGAAATGATGTAACATGCATGCATACCAAGTTTCATCTCCATGCGTGCTACCGTTAGCAAGTTTGAGGAGAAGTGCCTGAAGCTATTTGAACAATATGACGTAGTCGTCAGAGAAACATGTAGTTTTCATGGTAATACGCATGTGTACCAAGTTTGATCTCCATGCGTGCTACATTTAGCGAGTTTGAGAAGTAAAGTAATTTTTAAAGAAAATTCCATGAGGCTATTTGTTGTTGTTCAAACAAAGTGGTTGTCATGGAAATGATGTTACATGCATGCATACCAAGTTTCATCTCCATGTGTGGTAGCTATCATTACTGAGTTTGAGGAGTGAACATGTAATTTTGAAGAAAAGTGCCTGAGGTATTTGTGGTTGTGGTTGTCGAAACGATATGTAGATTTGAACCCCTACTAGCTGAGTTGCCCGGGTAGAATCCCACCTAGGGCAGCTCTTTATTTTTCCTTGAAAAAAAGAGCTGTCCTGGGTTTAGTTGATTTGTTTGTTGTGCCTTTGCCTTTCTACCTCATAATTTTTACATGCGTACCAAGTTTCACCTCCATGCGTGCTACAGTCAGCAAGTTTGAGGAGTGAAGAAGTAATTTTAAAGAAAAGTGCCTGAGGCTATTTGTTGTTGTGGTCGTCATGGAAAAGTAATTCACATGCGCACCAAGTTCCACCTCCATGCGTGCTACAGTTAGCAAGTTTGAGGAGTGAAAAATAGTTTTTAATAAAATTGCCTAAGGCTTTGTCACACAATATTCGGTCATGATGGAAGCATTTAATCGTCATGGAAATGATATAATAGGCATTTGTATGATGACTGAGAGTAAGATCAAAAGAATTCTAGCTAGTCCAAACAACGTAGATGCGTAGATTATGTAGATTAGCCTAGTCAATGCTTACGGACTTATGCAAGCCCTGGACAGATATCAGTGGCTGGTTAAGTTATAATGTCGTCCTCATGTAAAACCAGTAAACCACGCGCCGCCATCGTATAACCTATACATGTGTACCAAGTTTCATCACTATGCGTGCTATATACCATTGGAAAGTTTGGGAACTGGGTCTGGAAGGTGTAGCTATACCTGTAGAGGGTACTACTTGGGATAGTCCAAGGCAGGGTTTCATCTCGAGTTTGGAATTTGGAAGTACCACTCCCTCATCAGTGCTGCTAGCACAAGAGATAATTAAAAGTAGGTGTCAGTTTCTAATTAGAGATCACTACCACGTGCTAACAGTAATTATGAATGTATTATTACCCACTGGAAAGAACAAAATAGTGTAGAATTGTGTTGTAAAGTAGTTGGCAAAATATAAAAATGAATGGAGAAGTTTGAGGGGAAGCTTCCCCCCTGCCCCCTGTAGATGAAACCCTGCAAGGAATCCCAGGATACTATATATGTATCCTGGGACTGGCAGGTGTAGACTGGACTACTAGGGATGATCCCAGAATCCAGGATACTGTATAGGTATTGACTGCCTGGGATTGTCCCAACAAGTGGTGGAAGATGCACTATCCCTTAGCAAGTCCCATAACACTAAGTATTCCCAAATATTGCCAAGGATTACTGAGCTATTTAAGGAGAAGCTTCCCCCCTGCCCCCCTGTAGATGAAACCCTGCAAGGAATCCCGGGATACTATGTATCCTGGGACTGGCAGGTGTAGAGGGGACTACTTGGGATGGTCCCAGGAATCCGGGATACTGTATAGGTATTGAGGGGACTGCCTGGGATTGTCCCAACAAGTGGTGGAAGATGCATCCCTTAGCTATTCTTTCAAGTCCCATAATACTAAGTATTCCCAAGGATTGCCGAGAATTACTTATTTAACCTTTAGCAAGCCACGGGCATATATAATTGTAATAATATGCCCAGAGCATATAGACTATAATACTAGGCGTTAATGTTATACATTAATTTGTGCTTATTTAAGGAGATACACTACCCAAAAATGGTGAATCAGAACTCCTCCTTTATTACTATGCTTTACAACACTGTGAGTACTAATTACAAGGACGACGCAAAGAAGGAGGTGATGTGAATATACTCACTGTGACCTCAAGCAAAGAGCCAGCATCTGAGAAATACAAACACACACTCACACATACACATAATTGTAATACTGCTAAAGTACATGTTGACAGGGAGTGAAAACCTAATGTACACTCCCATAACTCCGTTTTATTCCCTGGACTCCCTTGACTCTCTGGACTCCCTTGACTCCCTTGACTCTCTGGACTCCCTAGACTCCCTTGACTCCCTTCACTCCCTTGACTCCTCTGACACCCTACATCAGAAGGCAACCACATGTTAGCAAACGCACCTACATATCTGTGTGTCATTTGCGGTCGTTTGCATGTACTAATGAATAGGGAATGGAGCATGCAGGGTTGACTCTAAGTTGTGTGTCAGGGTCAAGCAGAGTCCCAAAAACATACCTGCATAATTTATTATACCTATACAGGACTACGTGCCGTATTAAGGCATTGTTTACACCAAAACATAGCTACCACACTGGCTTCAGTGAATTATAGTCACATGTAGACATCTGAGAGTTAGCAATGGCAAGTGGTAATACCTGTGCTTGAATTCAGCGTAAGGCGCACCGTGAAGGTATGAAAGTTCCTAAAAGCACTAAAGTGCAAACCCTCAGCGAACTGCCCATGCGTGGTATCACTAATTGATAACATAGCCCAAGCCACGGCTTTTCTTGCTGGTGTATGGTGAAAGTTTCATGCCTAGGTGTAGGAGTGTTGACAGGTTGGGTAGGAACTGGCTATGGGTGAAGAAAATCGCATGCGTTTCACGGCTTTGCCTGGCAAATACCAACATTTGATACGAGAGGATGTAGCACAATACCCTTTCAGTAAACCCAGCAGAGGCTTGTAGCTAGCTGTAACTAGCTCAAAGGAACGGCTAAACACACATAATGGCAATATACCGGCAAGACCTTCCTTCTCCAGCTGAGACTGTTCTCGTTATAATCATAGCTGGGAGTGTACGTGCCGAGTAAGCTATGGGCTCTCTGCAATCGTTTGTCATGCAATGAATACAACTTATTGTGCAGCGTGCATGAGTTCACTGTGGTGTGTGTGTGTTTGTCTGTCCCTAATGTAGCATGAATGGAAATGTCGCAACTAAGCCGATGAATTGTGCGCTTGTTGTGACTGCACTAATTTTTTGTCCCGCTTAAAATAAAATCATAACTGTCCATAGACCATAAGCTGAGGGATCATAAGCCAGAGTAAGCTCAAAAGCTGAATCAAAGAGAGCGAGATACTCTTCTAAGCAAGGAGTTAAGACTTAGTTTGAGCAGCACCCCATTTCCAGTCAACTTCTTTTCTAATACAATAGGTGTAGGAGTGTTGACAGGTTGGGTAGGAACTGGCTATGGGTGAAGAAAATCAGCATGTATTCTGTGACCTAAGCTTGTATTCATGCATGAACTCACATTTTTCACTCTAAGCCTAGCCCTGTCTAAACGGGCTTGCTCAGCCTCACAAAAGGTCCTCAACCTTTGGAATTGGAACCTCAGAAGAAACTGGGTTGACAATGACACTAAAGCAACCACAAATACGGACAGTGTTTCAGGACAGCGGCAGGCCACTCGCCAAATTCCACTGGTTCTACTCTCTTCGTGGAGGCACTGTAGCTCTAGTTTCTCAACTTTGTCCCTCAATGCATAGGGAATGGAGCATGCACGGTTGACTCTAAGTCATGTGTCAGGGTCAAGCCTTAAAACCTTTCAGAGTCCCAAAAACATACCTGCATATTATACCTATACATGACTGCGTGCAGTAATAGGGCATTGTTTACACCGAAACATAGCTACCACTGGCTTCAGTGAGTATTATTGATTATAGTCACATGTAGACATCTGAGAGTTAGCAATGGCAAGTGGTAATACCTGTGCTTGAATTCAGCGTAAGGCGCACCGTGAAGGTATGAAAGTTCCTAAAAGCACTAAAGTGCAAACCCTCAGCGAACTGCCCATGCGTGGTATCACTAATTGATAACATAGCCCAAGCCACGGCTTTTCTTGCTGGTGTATGGTGAAAGTTTCATGCCTGGTAGCTGCATCAATGGTTATGTTTCATGGCTTTGCCTGGCAAATCTTTTTTTTCCTATAAAAACATTTATGCACTATGCAATGGCAATACATGTATTAGTGGTAAACACTATGATGGAACATGTACCCATAATAATTATTGTGATAAGGATTAAGACATTGTGCTCAAGTGATTGGATAAGTTGTGTTTAAATGATAATAGAGATGTGGCGGAAGATACAGAGGGAGGTAAAGGTTAGAGGTATGTGGAAAGAATGAATATAGTTAGACTTTGCTTTCATCAAAACAAATGTAGAAGTACTTCTGTGGGGATAATTGAAAGTCCTCCTCTGTAGTGGAAAATCTGGAAAGTCACATATGTTGTTCAAAATCGCAGGTTAGGTAGGAGATATATTGCTTGTAAGGTAGGTGCCACTGCCTGAGACAGATTTTAAGTGCAAATTTCTGCACCCCTTCATATCAGGCTCTGCTTTTCTCGTGGCTTGAAACACATGTTGGCAAGATTTACACACATTGGTACAATAGCTTCACACTGTGGGCATACCTTACTCGGAGGCATGATAGTAACTGCAAAGAGCAACTCACAGAACTGGAGACCTTCTTCTACTTTCTACCACGTGGTCTAGTATAATGCGCATGCACGTTCCCGCAGAGTAAAAATGGCCAGGCAAAAATGCTGGGCGCGCTCTAGCTTTGCAACGGAGCATTTTCAGAGAAAACCGCACAACATTTCTGACTTTCATTGCCCGTTAAGTGGGTAGTATTGTTTGTGAGACGAAAAAACATTCGAGAAGTGAGATGTTGAATAACAGACGGGCAGAAGACAGACAACCCAACCCAACTACCGTATACCCTCGCGGCGCAGTAACGAGTATCCAGACTAGTGCTGCAGTGCGCACTTGAGTGACGCCCTCGGCTACCGCGGGGTATTCTGCGCACCGCCTGCAGCTCAACGCGTGATGCTTCTGTTTACCGAATCGCCTAATGCCATGCCCCGGCCGAAACCAACTCGGAATGCTGAACTTTCCCGCTACATCCGTCCGGTAATGTAATTAGCTATTACCAACTACGCGCAATGCACTCGACGGGGCAGGTTTCAGTGTACATATATACCTAGACAACGAGACCTACTAGATATAGCTAGCACACTCACACTCCATTTGCTTCATGGTTCATAGGTTGCCAGCTTCGTAAACCAGAGTTTGCTGAACCGGGGGCTTGTCGGGGGTTTGCTGCTTGGCTGACTTTCAATTGACTTTATCATTTCTCTCACTGGAACAAGGTGAATTTCAGCTCAACTGCATTTGATATTAACCATCAAACTAGATACTGTATATACGGAGACTCTTGCGCATTCAGCTTATAACGAAGAGTGACATGAAGGCAACGCAATCAGTTTGTGTGTTGGTTATTGTCCTCTGCTCCTTTCAATGGACACTTTCACAGTGTAAGATGATGTACAAACAGCTTGAATGTCTTTTAGTTACTATAATTTTTTTGTTCAGCAAGGTGTGAATGCAATAGTGAAGAAGTTGACTGTGATGATCCCTGTATACGTGAGTTTATTCACCCTTAGCTCACAAAAATAGTTTTGGTATGTAGGTGCGTGCCCTTGCACTACATGTGGAATACATAAGTTGCATGTAGCACGGAGCTACGTACTACAACATGGTCCCTAACACTGTCACTTCAATTTACTGTATAAGACTCAGTGGTAGGACTATATAATAATTATGGAAATGGACTGATCAAAGTATGCTATTCTTGTGGCGTGTTCCGTCGCCTTGCTATGCTGGGCTGGTGCGCTCTTGGTGATACCTACCAACTGCCTGATTGCTCAGTGGGCATAGTCCAGAGCATCTCTATCTTAGCTAATGGTGTTTTAATCGCTGTTCATAGTACGTCTCTGTATTCACACACATCTTTACACAGGTAACGGTCTTGCAATTACTGGTGGAATTATTGGAGGCGTGATTTTCATAGTAATAGTAGTAATATCAGTTGTTCTCTGCTGTGTTTACTACCACTGGAAAAGACGTGCTTCAACCACAAGCACCGGTTTTCATGACACCACGGGTCGTTTCTGATTTCCCAGCATGACAATTTCACTCAATGTGACTATTATATGAAATTACTCAAACATTGTACTATAAATAGTATTGACTGATGTAGTGTTTGTTTTTGCTCATTGTTTTGTCTCACCACCTCATATTCTTTGTCTGACATTGGTAACGTTCAGCTACCAGGCGAAAATAATACCTTTACCTTACCTTCTTACCTAAGATGTAAAATTAGTGAAGCTCTGCTTCATTTCGTTTTTGCAACTTCATTGTTTGCAGTGTGTTTGTGGCATAACAAGTACAATAATCCCCGTCACATCCTTATTAACCCTCGGCGCGCATGCGCAGCGAGATAATACGATGACTATTTAATACCGTCAGGACTAGGTTGCTGGTGGTGGTATAGTAAATGGTCTATTGTGGAAGCCTACCACGGAGGTGTAGTGGTCTTGTTAGCAACTATACGTCACCTTGGGGTCGCAAAATTAATTGTATTGACTGCTGTAGTGTTTGTTTCGGCTCATTGTTTTGTCTCAATGCGTTGTGCATATCAACATAACAGCTGCCTGATTCTTGAAGGATAGCTACTCACTATTTGTCTTATGCTGTTTTTCTCAAAACTACAGAGCTAGCTACACATTCTTTCACACTAACTATGCAGATTGACATATATACAGTATTATTAAGCAGTGGAACAAGCCAATATACTAATTAGCATAGGCTTACCTCAACTCAACGGAAGTTAGAACGATTTCTCCCAAAAGGATGTTAAAGTACTTCTGTAAGTTTGACAGGAAGGTATTTCCTGTCAAACTTACAGAAGTACTCTAACATCGTTTTGGGAGAAAATTGTTATAACTGTATAATAATGACCATGCACCTTATGTATACAGTCTATGGAATTTTATCTTAAGTTGGGACTGATGTGTTATGATGACTTGACAACCTGTGCAGAGTAAACTTGTCACTACTGCTAATTGTGCATGACATGCATTTCCCCTCAATATGTGCACGGCACCAGTGTTGAAGCTTTCCGTGTGCTCGTCACTTGATAGCTACAACGTGCATAAAGACAATTGGTGGATGTTGCAATTCTGTCATAAACTGGATAATCATGTCCACCCCCAGGGTTCAGTTGACTTGTGTGCCTTTCTACCTGGTTACCTCATCATTGACACATGTGTATTTTGCATGTTACATCATGGCATTACACTCACATACATGTAGTTTATGCACGGAAAGTTTGAGACCCCATAAACTGTCAATCGTGAACAGCACAAACTGTTCAGTATTTGGGGACTTTTATTGATAGCCTATCTTTGTGTACTTACATACCGTAGAAGTGGGCTGAACTGTACTGAGTGAAATAGAGAACCCTACTTAAGTGTACAATATACAGTATGTGTACATACTCACCACCACCTCAACAGCTTTCCTGGAATTGACATACAGTCTTGACATGTTTTTTGCAATGCATGGACCACTGTGTATTACAAATGCACTGTATGGTACAAAGGCTAGGTTTTGACCGTAAGTATGTTGCTGACAAGACATTGATTGTCATGGGAGTTTCAAATCGAACCTTCCTCGTGCAGTGTAAGAGTATGTAATGTGCTAGTCTACATATTATTACGTCCTTAGTGGATACTGATTGAAGTTGTTGGCACAGTTTCAATCGACTTGGATACCATGATTGGTCCACATAATTATTATTGTATGTGACAACTGCATGCCCACATCATGACATCATGTGTCTTATATTCTGAAGTATACACTGACAATTCATGCCCATGCCAACACCTACACTGTCGGAAGTTGCAAAACTAACAAAATGCATGTGAACATGGTATTTCACGTATGGTATTCGAGTGTTCCATGTGATAGTGAAGCCTATCACAGCAGTAATATGATTTTCTTGTGAAACTTGAGCTGAGAATTTCTCATACGGCTGGGGGTAATTGTGCAAAATTCAAGGTCTAATATACATATGTAGCTATACTGGGCGTACACTAGCTATATTGTCCATACACTTTAACCATAGTCGAGAAGGGAGCTGGCTCAAAATAGATTAGCTACGTGGTGTGGCAGGACATACTGGCCAACAAATGCAGGTGGCATCTCTCTGATCAAACACCCACTGTTTTGTCAACTCTCCATTCATCCCCAGTGTTGCATAAGGCTACATACATAAAATAATACTGATGCTTGTTCTATGGAAAACCCAGCATTCCTTTCCTTATATGGCAGAAATAAACTGTGGTTAACCCTCGGCGCGCATGCGCAGTGAGGGTTACGATAGTTGTTTGCCGTCTGTCTGTCCGTCTGTCTGTTACCACGTTCTCTGCCACCGCGCGCACGAAATCAGGTAAATAGCGATATGATCGGGTTAACTACTACACTGGGTTGATTTTAAAAAAGGCGATTTTCGTAAAACTACTGCGTTCTAAAGTTATGGCGTGAAAACCAAGTGAACAAGCCAATATTGTAATTAGCAGAGGCTCTGTGTATCTTGAAGGCACAAGAAGTCACAACGAAGGGCATGTATCAACTCCCGCATGCAATCTACTACTGTAGCTAGCCCGTGCCAGACTCCGCGGGCTACTAGCGGGATACAACGAGTAAAGAAAAGAAAAGCCCAGCCCATCAATTAGTGGTACCGCGCATGCGCAGTTCGCCGAGGGTTTGCATTTTAGTGCTTTTCATTATTCCTGCGAAAATGTTGGTCTTTCTACAAATGCCAGCCTCATGAAAAATCCGCCACCATGCAACAATGCATTCATGTTGTGGGTTTGTGTACATAGGGCATGTGCATGGAGTTGCTGAAGTTGTTTAGGCCTTAACAAAAGTGAATCGGTCTGGTGTTGTACGCTTACATGACGTATTATAAAACCCTGGATGTTTCCCAATGCCTATACCTATACAACCGATAATTGACAATGCAAACAAAATGTAGCATCATCCACCGAGGTCACACTTTACTGTCAAGTCCTTTCACCACCGCAATGAGCAGGTATTTACAGAGTGTTTTGCTTAGCTACTGCCACATTTTGATGCTACCTGCGTGGTTTATTGAGCGTTTGATTGTCACTGTGCATCTCAGCTCACACCCTGAAGCTTTTGTCACCTACTAATAAGTATATACCTGTATAATAATAATTCAGGTGCTTTAGTGATAATATCAATTTTGTGAAGTTGTAACTACAGGCTTGGATAGCACAAGAACTGTTTATTGTGGCAATGCCCACCCTAGAAGGTTTACTCTCAGACCACACACACATGAGAAGATACTACCACATATCTAGATCATCCACACCCTAAAACCTACACTTTAATGCATACCCTTGTTTCAATCCACTAAAGACTCTGGGTTCTCAGAAATACTCTAGTCAGAATTTTCACCAGACGTTTCGACTGCAGCTGGAGTCCTCTTCAGTGGTGAGTAAAAGAAGAGAAGGAATGGAATGCAGGAAATGGCATCGATTGGTTGAATCTGCCGATTCCCTAGCCCTAGCCCTAGCCCTAAACGATGTCCGGCTCCGATCATGATCCATCCGGGCGGCAAGCATCCTGTGCGGCTTCTGGAAGTCGTCGCGCGCTGGGTCCGTTCTCTACACTTGACCCCAATCAGCATGCTAGACGAGGTCCGATGACGGCGTGGGGGCGTGGGGGCGCGGTCACTTGTGCGGCTTCTGTAAGTCGTTGCGCGCGGGGTCCTTTCTCTACACTTGATCCAGCCAGCCGTTGGTGTCGCTTTTTTGCGCGTGGTGGCAGAAAACGTGGTAACAGACACACAGACAGACAGACAGACAGCGACACACAGACTAGACCAAGTACTGTAACCCTCGCTGCGCATGCGCGCCGAGGGTTAATACATGTACAGATCAGTGCTAAAAGTAAAACTCTTTCCAACGCTAATAACACTATCATCTGTATTTTACAACTCACAGTACAAGTCAACTGTACTACACTACATCCTAAACGAGCTATTGACTAATGCTAGTCAACTACACACTATAGCTATTGTAGTCATGTTTATCTCTCCTTTTTTACTTTGGTGGTGGCTCATTTGAGGCAGCCCTGTAGTGGTTGATGTAGGGTTCCACTGCTGCCCAGACTTTGCCCCCCCTCAGGAGTTGGGTTGCTGCCTCAATGTCAGGTGTCATGTACCGATCCTTGTCCCATGGCCTAGATTAGGAAGTAATTTGTTATCTTTGCTTTATAGTACATGAATATATAAAGACGAAAAAGAAAAAAAATAACGGGAAGGGTATTATGAAAAAAAGGATGTACCGAAGGAGCACCAGACAAATCTGGTGTCCTATATAGAACTGAGAGGAGGAGAATGTGTGCACTATAGACATGCTAACACATAATGGTAAAAGGTGCCTTCACATAATGGATTGACAATAGCTTTCCTCACTATGCCTGGAAGGCTGGAGGTAAGCAACTCAGGAGTGATAGACGAAAAACTAGCCCTACTTATTCCTTTATTCTACTGTCTGGGTTATGCCAAGGGATCGTTACATATTGCTACACAATTTCAGAGGGGATAGTTAGCCCACCTTACAACAGTGCGGACAAGCTTATAAACCTCCTCCAGCGGGGCAGTCGTTTTCCTTGGCCTGTGAAACTCCAATGCCTGACAGGCAGCCAGCAATTCTATGGCCAAAACCTGTTCCACATTGGAAACCACACTGCATGATTCGTAGAGAGGGACACGGGTGAAAGATGCAGAGAGCAAAAGAGAAAGAGAAAACCTGATTGCCTTCCTAGCAGCAAAGCCACCCATAGACACATGGTCTTCCTGTCCAGCCGAAGTAGTAATGGAGTCAACAGAGGATGGATGAGTTAACACCTTATTCTCAGACACTGTGACATACATATACATGTAAGAGTGCGTCAGTCTGAGAGGGAGTGCTCACCTAGTGCTGCTGAAGTACAGTGGGCAATCATGAAACCATTGTTTAATCCACCACCAGGTGTCACAAAGGCTGGAATCTCCACATGTTTACCAGCTACATTCTCAGCTTTGCTTAGAGCTATATATGAGAGGACATAACAGCACTGACTGTACTTTACAAATGAGAGTCTCTTACAAGGGGTCATCATTCTGTCTTGTCTTCTCTCGCTGATGTTGGCTAACTCATGTACTGCAATGGCCAGATAGTCCAGTACCTGTCATTAATAGTTGATAGAAAGCACAGTCATGGATTATTAATCAGTGAGTGAACCTACCTTTGCTGGGTATTCTCCATGAAAATTTCCTGCAGAAATCAACTCACGTCTCTCGGCAATCACCATCTATACCACAAGACACATCGAATCAAATGCACACAATTATGTGCCTACCGGATTGTCGAGGGCAGAGTTCATCTCAGTGGTAAGGATTCCTCGGACAAATGTGAGTGTGTCTGTTACAATGCCATGGACTTGAGGCATGCATCGAAGAGTATATGCATCCTGCACTCGGTGCTTGTTTTGATGATTGGCTGCGAGAGATACAGAGTTACTTCAATGAACAACATGGTGAGCCAACACTAGCTATCTATATAGCACAGCCTATGAACTGCTGTGTTTTGCCCATGCACATTTTGTCAAGACTGTTACAGCAACTTCACTGGATGCAGAATCTCTATTAATTGAGATGACCAATAGGTTGGCTGCTTTCCAGTTTGCTCAACAATAATTATGATTCTAACCAGTAATTTCTGATGGATGGATGTTGGAGTGAAGCAGTGCACGCAGTCTGCCTGCAACCATCTGTTGTCCACAGTGTGGCTTCTTGGCATGAACATCTGCAATTAAAGCGATCACAAAGTACCCAAGTGTCACACACGATAACCTCTGGTACCCTATTATTTGTACTAAAGATGAGCTACACCTTATAAAGAAATACCATAGTCAAAAGCACGAGTTGTTCCTTGGAGGACTTCAAGAGTGAGGGCAGCCACAACATCAGCCTCTTTTGTAATGAGCTCAGCCCTGGCAAGTGCCTCAATACCCAATCCTGTGATCAACTGAGTCCCATTGATCAGAGCCAAACCCTAATGAGGACATTTTCACTACTGCTTGATGTGTTTATACAGTATATTTTTATACCCACCTCTTTTGCTTCCAGGGATATAGGAGAGAGACCATGAGCAGTCAGAACCTGTGGAATACAATGCAGCCATTCTTTAAAAACCCTTTAGCGTCATGGGTATCTCCTTAAATAAGCAGAAATTGTACTAAAGCCTAGTATTATTGCCCTATGTGGACTTATGGAGGCTCTGGGTATATATTGCCCGTGGCTGGCTAAGGGTTACAAAATCTATCTGTATTATTATAGTTACTACATTGCATGATCATCTAAACATTTTGAATGCAAGCACACCTGCATTCGAATTTAAAAGGTCACCAGCTTACAATCTCTTATTTCTCGCATGCATAGCTAAAGTTATCGTTATACTGATTAGTGTGTGTGTTAGGTATGGATGGTATCATAAGCCAGGGAGGGAATTTGAGAAGGGGAACATAGTGATTAGAATTCGGAAAGGCTTTTGTCAGCGTCACACAACACACAGTCCCTCATGCATCACATATTGATGTTTACCTACTCCAGCACAACCAGGCCAGCACAACTCCACACACCCCACTAGCATAAACGCATTAAGTATACTCATGGGTAAGTATTGAGCACAGGCTCGAGAACTTCTACATTGCTACTCCACCCACTATCCTCCCACAGCAGTCAGATGCGCCCATGTGTCACATGTTCTAACGTCAGTAGGTAGGCTTGTCTTGTTTGTATAAGCACCACTCATCAGGGGTCATGTAGGTCACAGGTTTCGGTCCCTTTAATATCCCGACCTGTGCCACCACTGAGGTGGGACCACTCCCTTGTAACGGAGTCTGGTATGTACGCAGTATTGTCAGTTTTTCTCGCTGGTGCTGGTAACTCAACTATTGCGTGGGCGGCTGAGCATGCGCGTGGTTTTTTACTACAATTATAGGGATGGCAAAGGGGATTTTTACTGTCTGTGTGTGTGTTTGTGGGGTGGTAGAGGAGAAAGGGGAGGGAAAGGGGGAGAAAGGAAAGTGACCAAACACAAACACAATAAGACCAGAGGCTATGGCATCACAACTGTCCTGTATAAATACCCCACTTTGCGTTAGTAGAACCATAGGATTGCAAGTCCCCCACAGAGCCTAAGGTATGTGATTGTTATTATTTTAATACAGTGCTGTAAGCTGTAGATTTTACGCGAGAGTTTGTGACATTGGATGTGTGGGGAGAGTTGGCTAGCCATAAAAGATCTTTAACCCACCGTACCCAGTTCTCAAGGCTGGGCATCCATGTCCTGCTCTTGAGTTTGTATGAGTGAGACTGTGTAATTACAATGTGATACGCTAGGGCTGCACAAGCGCAAAACACTGAAGCAGAAGTGGGTACCCTGGTAAATCTAAAAATACATGTAATTTTGACACTGAGCTGCCGCGATCCTGGGTGATGTATTTTACTCTAGTGATAATCAAAGGTGTAACACATGATGGTGTTGTGTGTGTGTGTGTAAACAGACATCTGCAGCTTTGGCCCAGCCACTAGAAGGACTCCACATAAGTCCCTCTCCCATGAGACCCAGCGCCAAATGAGAGAGCGGGGCAAGATCTCCACTGGCACCAACAGTCCCTTTCTCAGGAACCAGAGACAAACATGAGGCTGTGGGTTAAGGAGCACAATTATATATACTTAAGTGTAATACACACAAAGTATATAATATGAGCGAGGAGACAAAATTAGCCTGAGAACTGGAGTGGTGAGTTTGTGCTGGGTGTAGGTTCTAGAAACCGAAAAGCTTCTGAGGATCTGCCAGCCTGCAATCACATGATGTGCCATAGTTGGTCTCTCTTCTGTGCTTCGGTATAATTAGAAAGCAAAGTTGTTGTGTTTGTAGGTAAGCTATTTGATGGATGTTTTTGTATCATGTAATGACGTGCTAGTAAATAAGAGCATCTGAAGCTGCTATTTGGTTTTTCCATACCATTCAGTGCAGCTTCCAGCTTTCGCACTGTCTCCAGTCGTGCTCCACTAAAGGAGCACAAGTATGCATTAAACAAAATATGTCTCATCTTCTCTCCTACCTGCATCCTTTTAGGAGCACATTAAGTCGGAGTGCTAACATTCTTCGTGTTTGCTGAGGAGTAAGAGGAAGTCCAACACCTGCTGCATGTGAGCGTATCAGGTTCTCTTGCAGTTCACTGGATCAAAACAAAAAACCAACAAGTGATTAGAAGTTTGAACAGCAGCGTGAGTTTACCCTGTCTGCTGTTGAGATATGACAACATCTTCAAATTTTCCAAAACCTGTCGTAACTCCATACACCACTGCAAAGCAAAAGTTCAGAGCAAAACTTAAGTTGACCTCAATAATATAATATAGCAGTAAGCGACCTTTATTTGAGGCAACCATATCATCCACAACCTCTCTTGACGCCTTTACCCTGGAAATTGCTGCTTCCGAGATCTGTGTCAAAACTCAATAGTATAGCCAATTATGTGGTACAATATGTACACACCTTAACTTTACATGCCCCTTCTCCTATTTTCATTAGGGTCTCGACAGAAAGACTTTCACCATCCAGCTCCATCACCTACACTCACCCCATTAATCAGACACATTATACACCTTTTGTCAAGAATACACTAAAACATACTTCTTTTTCTTCAATACCAGACAATGCTTGACAAACATCACTATTAGCATGTTAAGAAAAACATTCTTGGTTCCTGTATAACACATGCAATCATAGTCTTCTCCCTCCTCTCCGCAAATAGACCATGCGCAAAAGTGAAGAGTGCAAACCCTCGGCTAACTGCGCATGCGCGATACAGCTAAATCGATGGGCTTGGCTATTTGCACCAGTGGTCCCGTTGCGCGTAGTCACACAAACACACACACTCACAGACAAGTAGTACCCTAACCATCGCTGCGCATGCGCGCGGAGGGTTAACAACAGAAATGCTTCGGGTGAGCGGAGCGAGCCTTAATTAAGTGTACTGTAACGGAAGTATATATACATAACCATCATCATTTCTAGCGATAATATAGCTACGTATGTAAAATGTTCCAGCAAGTAACAGACGTTATTATGGCGTTGTCATATTAGGTTGAGTAAAGGCAGCTTGCGCATACGAAGTGAAACTACAAGAAGAAAGTAGCAACGGAACGGTAGTATGTAGTCCAACGTTGCCTTGCCGACTCCAGCTCTCCATCTCTTAATCGTCGCTGAAAAGACGAGCATCTACGTCGTGAGGAATTTCGATGGCCGTGCTGCGCCCTCCAACATGGCGGCGTAGCAACCGCAAATAAGCCGGAAGTAGGCGTGGTTTTGCAATGGGTCTTTAGTGGCGAATTCGGCTTCTGCGCCCGATCGGTGTTTTTCAGCAACTCTTCTGCACGCATGCGTAATTCCGCCCAAATCGACACACTCCTTTCAATCCGCGACGCGAGCAAGCAATATTATATCAACTGTAGTCGGGGGGAGAGAGGTTATCCTAAGAAAACAAGCCTTGCCAAAACAAGCCACTCTGATAACTGCAAGGGTAATCTAAGCATTATATAGGAAAAAGCATGTGAAGCGAATTCATGGATGGGTGTGGAACAAGCCACTCTGGCTGCACCAATAACTATTTTTATGCTGTCATAGCAAACCAAGCAATGTGAAAGAAATTCGGTTAAAGGGGGAGGGAACTTAAACAAGCCACTCTGATGACTATGAATAGGTTGCAATAGGATGATACTCGCATGAGCTACAGGAATTTAAGCATGTGAAGCGAATTCATGAATGGGTGTGGAACAAGTCACTATGGTTGTAAATTCCGGTTAATGGGGCAGAGGTTAAGAAAACAAGCCACTCTGATCACTACCAATAGTAAGAGGGTGCAATCTATCATTATATGGGAAAAGTATGTGAAGCGAATTCATAAATGGGTGTGGAACGAGTCACTATGGTTGTAAATTCCGGTTAATGGGGCAGAGGTTAAGAAAACAAGCCACTCTGATCACTACCAATAGTAAGAGGGTGAAATCTATCATTATATGGGAAAAGTATGTGAAGCGAATTCATAAATGGGTGTGGAACGAGTCAACATGGTTGTATATAGATTCGGGCAGAGGTTAAGAAAACAAGCCAAGCCAAAACAAGCCACTCTGATCACTTCAGGTGCAATCTAGCATTATATAGGAAAAAGCATGTGAAACGAATTCATAAATGGGTGTGGCACGAGTCACCACGGTTGTATATAGATTCGGGCAGAGGTTAAGAAAACAAGCCAAGCCAAAACAAGCCACTCTGATAACTGCAAGGGTAATCTAAGCATTATAATTATTATAGGAAAAAGCATGTGAAGCGAATTCATGGATGGGTGTGGAACAAGCCACTCTGGCTGCACCAATAACTATTTTTATGCTGTCATAGCAAACCAAGCAATGTGAAAGAAATTCGGTTAAAGGGGGAGGGAACTTAAACAAGCCACTCTGATGACTATGAATAGGTTGCAATAGGATGATACTCGCATGAGCTACAGGAATTTAAGCATGTGAAGCGAATTCATGAATGGGTGTGGAACAAGTCACTATGGTTGTAAATTCCGGTTAATGGGGCAGAGGTTAAGAAAACAAGCCACTCTGATCACTATCAATAGTAAGAGGGTGCAATCTATCATTATATGGGAAAAAGTATGTGAAGCGAATTCATAAATGGCTGTGGAGCGAGTCACCATGGTTGTATATAGATTCGGGCAGAGGTTAAGAAAACAAGCCAAGCCAAAACAAGCCACTCTGATAACTGCAGGTGTAATCTGGCATTTTATAGGAAAAGCCACGTGAAACGAATTCATGGATGTGCGTGGAACGAGTCGCTATGGTTGTATATAAATTCCGGTTAATGGGGCAGAGGTTAAGAAAACCAGCCACTCTGATCACCATCAATAGTAGAGGGTGCAATCTATCATTATAATGGGAAAAAGCATGTGAAGCGAATTCATGGATGGGTGTGGAACAAGCCACTCTGGCTGCACCAATAACTATTTTTATGCTGTCATAGCAAACCAAG
Source organism: Geodia barretti (assembly GCA_030341885.1). Taxonomy (NCBI): domain Eukaryota; kingdom Metazoa; phylum Porifera; class Demospongiae; order Tetractinellida; family Geodiidae; genus Geodia; species Geodia barretti. Next base: position 73,325 of record CASHTH010003768.1, read on the forward strand.
CAATGTGAAAGAAATTCGGTTAAAGGGGGAGGGAACTTAAACAAGCCACTCTGATGACTATGAATAGGTTGCAATAGGATGATACTCGCATGAGCTACAGGAATTTAAACAGTAGGCGTGGTTTTGCAATGGGTCTTTAGTGGCGAATTCGGCTTCTGCGCCCGATCGGCGTTTTTCAGCAACTCTTCTGCACGCATGCGTAATTCCGCCCAAATCGACACACTCCTTTCATCCCGCGCACGCGAGCAAGCAATATTATATCAACTGTAGTCGGGGGGAGAGAGGTTATCCTAAGAAAACAAGCCTTGCCAAAACAAGCCACTCTGATAACTGCAAGGGTAATCTATCATTATAATGGGAAAAAGCATGTGAAGCGAATTCATGGATGGGTGTGGAACAAGCCACTCTGGCTGCACCAATAACTATTTTTATGCTGTCATAGCAAACCAAGCAATGTGAAAGAAATTCGGTTAAAGGGGGAGGGAACTTAAACAAGCCACTCTGATGACTATGAATAGGTTGCAATAGGATGATACTCGCATGAGCTACAGGAATTTAAACATGTGAAGCGAATTCATGAATGGGTGTGGAACAAGTCACTATGGTTGTAAATTCCGGTTAATGGGGCAGAGGTTAAGAAAACAAGCCACTCTGATCACTACCAATAGATAGAGGGATGCAATCTATCAAATTTATATGAAGGACAAAGTATGTGAAGCGAATTCAATAATATGGGCTCGTGGAACGAGTCACCACTGGGTGTATACTAGATTCGGCACGAGGTTAAGAAAACAAGCCATATCCACGCCTAAGCACAACAACACGGTCCCTCTCTGATCACTACAGGTGCAATCTAGCATTATAATTATAGGAAAAAGCATGTGAAGCGAATCCATGGATGGGTGTGGAACGAGCCACTCGCACTCTGGTTGCATCATTATTCATTAACCCTCGGCGCGCATGCACAGCTACAGTACTTGGTCTGCGTGAGTGTCATGTCTGCAGCTAGTCTGGCGGGCCACACTCTCTAGCGCGATCAGCGCGAGGGTCTGGCGTCAAGCTAGGATAAAACCCTGCTGCAGGATTTTTGCAGCCCAATCAAATTGCAGAACGTCACAGTATACGCTCCGCCCCTCAATGTGCTCGTCCTTTCGTATACTTACGTCACAACACAGTTTTGATTTTAAAAGTATTACGTAATCCGTACATATCGCGGTAAAGCAAGACGACAGACCCTCGCACAGTTCGCGATCGTGGGTGTGGCTACGCAAAACTATATTACGAGGCGGCCTAGGAGCGATAGGTACCGACGGCTTCAGATGTATGCGAACCTGAAAAAAAAATGGCTGAAACGTCCCTTGGAGGCAGAAGCAGTCACAACGTATCGACTCACGCATTCTATCCACTAGTGTGTATAGCAAGCCCGTTTCAGACTCTTCGAGCTGCGAGACTACGCATACTCAAGCCCTTCCCATCAATTAGCGGTACTTACTGCGCATGTTACATAGAGGGTTTGCACTTAGTGTGTGTGTGTGTCTGTGTGTCCACGACTATTCTCGCACTACAGGCAACGAGGCTGTCTAAGAGCGATACCAAAAGCATCAGTGCTACAAGCGCATGAAATATAAAATGGCTTTTTTCCTGAAACGACTGCGTTCGGGAGATATGCCGTGAAAACAAGCGAAAAGGCAATAATATGCATAATCGCACTGGGCTTACTGCGACCTGATCCGCTCGCTCTGTGTACCTTGGGGGGTCAGGAAGTCACAACGAATGGCATGTATCGACTCCAGCATACTATCTACTACTGTAGCTAGCCCGTGTCTGACTCTCCGCGAGGTACTATATAGCGGGAGACCACGAGTACAAATAGCCAGCCCATGAAGC